>PVJS01028420.1:0-25514 GCA_004027185.1 Glis glis | reverse complement strand
ATAATGGAGAACCCTCAGTGGGGCAAGGGAAGTGGTACAAGGGAAGGGGAAGGGCAAGAAAGAAGCGAATCAGTGGAATTACTATCATAAACAATATGTACATGTGAAAATATACCAACATCATTCTTGGTACTTCATATGGGTGGGGGGAGGCGGAGGGGACACTAAGAGCTGTGTGCATGTATGTTAACATCAAATAGATATTCATTGTGATGTAAGACTCCAGTGCACCATAAAAGCACGTTAAAAAAAGAAAATACTGAAAATTTGTGTATAATGGGTAAAGTATGTGCTGAATAGTATTTTCCAAGGAATTCTCAGTAAAGTGCTCCAATTGAAAACAATTATTCCAAAATAAAATATGCAAGAACATTAAACTTACATCAAAAAGCATACTGCATACAAGAAATACTGAGTAAAAATCATACATGTATGTATGCCTGTGTACATGTGCATTACCTGCCAAGCCTAAGAGATACTTTGATATGCAAGAGCAGCTACAACAGAATTGTCCCTGACAAAAGCAAGTTAACTATGGGAGATTAACTTTTAGGCTGGATAGGGTTAGAGAATTAGAAAATCACAGAAGTCTGGAATTGAAAGGCTGTGAGCTCTAACCTAAGAATGAAGTTTCTTTGTCATTATCCAGTACATGAGTACATGATGTGTGTGAACTGCTCTCTGGTTTTCCATCACCAACCAATATAAGCAATATCTGTCCACTGCCAACCTGAGCAAGTCAAATGTCAGGCTATAATCATTGGATGAATTACAATGCAACAACTGAAATATTTAGCCATTCTTATCTTTTCTAAGAGAGACAATCAGATATTCTCTAAATCCTAATTATACAATAGGAAGTACATACCAGTACCTCTTGATTTTGAAAAGGAACACAGGATCATGTTAAGCCCATCATGAGGAACCAATTAGCAGAATCTAGCATGTGGGAAATTATTTAGAACAAATGTCTCAGATTCTTTACCAAATACATTTTTAAAAAGTTAGGGACACCTATAAATCACAAAAGGAACTTATGGGAACAAGAGACAAACATGAGTAAACATTGTTTGATATAGATTCCAACAAACCAATAATCAAAGTACATTCATGAAACAAGTGGAGAAATTTGAATATTGGCTAGATATTTAGTGATACCAAGAAACTTGTTATATTTGTAAAGATTGATTAATGAACTGTACTTCTATTTTAAAATAGGAAAACTTCCTTGAAAGTACATACTCAAATGTTTATAGATATACTTTTCAACCATTACCATCTTAAAAGTTACAGATGGAATATTATTTATCACTATTCAATTCTTCTTCAATCAAAGACATACTTTGACAGTGTTTTTCTTTTTTAATACTTTTATTGGTGAATTGTATTTATACATCATAGTATGGTTCAAAGTGATACAAACATACACGCACACAGCACTTGGTGTGTTTCCCTTCAAATCCACTCTTCGAATCCCATCACCCTGTCCACTCTCTCCCCATATGTGTTAGTAAGATTGGTAGTGATAACTTCATATATGGACATAGCATTATTTGAACCGATTTCTTCACTAGTTATCCTATTTTCCTTCCCCTCCTCCCTTTCCCCATTGCTTTCCATTATTCTACTCATCTCTCTCATGTATGTGAAGTCCCTTTTGTTTCCTATTTTCTCTCTAGCTTTCACATATGAGAGAAAACATGTGACCCTTGATTTTCTGAAACTGGCTGATCTCACTTAGCATGATATTCTCTAGTTCCATCCATTTTCCTGCAAATGACATACTTTTGTACTTTATGGCTGAGGAAAATTCCATTTTGTGTATATACCTAATTTTCTTTATCCATTTATCTATTGATGGACTTACAGGTTGAATCCATAATTTGACTATTGTGAATAACACGGTTTAGGGATGAATCTCTGAGAGATTTTTTAGCTCTGGAATCTCATCAAAATCTATAGCTGTGTATATCATTTTCTTGATATACATTGAAATGTGGCCTGCATCATCTTTAGATAATAAAACTCATACAGTGATATAATGCAGCTATGTTTCTCAAGGATGAAGTAACTGTTATTAATTTTATATTATGTGTGAGTTTTATATAAAAATACAAATGAAGGAATAATAACAAGTGTCCATGACTTGGATAGTGTTTCCAAAATAAAAATCAAATTGCAAATATGATTTATGAAAAGCTAAAAATGTCTCTAGAACCTGGGTATTTATGTAATTGTTACTGCCTTTTTAATTTTAAATATATTTAACAGGACAAAATTAATATTGATTTCAAGGAGTTCATAGTTCTTTTAGAGGTAAATTCTTATCTTTTGCATTTAATTATCATTTTTTAATTATTCAAGCCTTTTGTTCTGCTTCTTTTTTGTGGCAACATGTCCCTAATAATTATCACATCTGTCTGATGATTTTGAAAAAAAAAATTGACAGATATAGAAAGCACGAAGGTAATCTTGCTTATTGTTCTATTGAATGTTTTATGAGGTCAATAATAAAATAATTAGATTAAATTAGGGCTTGATGACTTCAATAATCCTTTCAATTTTATTTTTAGGAATCATAATTATTGTAGTTTTGGAGGGAGAAATTCTCTTTAGAGGAGTTTGGAACAGGGTAGTATAGGCCATTATATTCTGAATAGGCTAGGTCTTTCTTTGTAATCTATTATTTTGTGTTCAATGTATCATGTTGTTTCATTGTTCTAGGTCTCAGTTGCATTTGCTAAACAAAGATAGAAAAGATTATTTCACAATATTTTTGTAAGAACTAAAAGTGTTCTTGTAATAACCCTTTATGTGTTCAACATAGCTGGCCAGTGACTTCCGTTATGTATTCTGAGAGTTCAGAGATAGGTATTTGGATTTGAGTCTCAGTTCTGACTCTTAGATTCCTCATAGCACTTAAACAGCTGTTCAGAATGCTTCTGTTCCAATTTTTCTATATAGTATATTAAATTAGGACAAAAATAAGACATAGTTTCTTGAGGTTTTATAATACTAAGTGAGTTAATGCATGTACAGTGCTAAAAATACTGTCCAGACATAGTAATAATCAGGAAACACCTAGCATTATTATTCTAGGTGCTGGCATTTAATAATTGTTTCCTTCAATTTACTCCCCCCCTTGTTTGGTAAAATAAAATTCTTAATAATAAGAGTGGTCATAAATCAGCGAATCCTCTATTCTTTCTTAGTGCTGCTGGATGCCTTAATACATCTTAGAAAATGATTAAAGCCTGCACCCCTGAATGAAATAATTGCAAGCATGGTGTTTTTCTAGAAGAAATTATTTTCATTTTAAATATAATATTTGCCCTGTTGCTATTTTTGTGCTTCTCAGTGTTTAGGTTTAGGCTATAAACATATTTTTGAAATTTTCTGGTAATTCTCTTAATAATCTCTAAGAGTAATATAAGAGGATGATTGTCTCAGAGGGCCTATTAATTACATCCTATGCTTCATGTCAAAGACAACTTGGTTTTATATGAAAGTATACCAGGAGTTGCACTTACTGTAATGAGAATGGATGTGAGCATAAACAGCTATAAATAGCCCTATGCTGTGGAAACCCCCCAGTCTCCGAGTAAGTTTCTGGTTCAAATTGTGAAGAGGCTGGCTGTAACACCAACTGAGCTATAATTCTAATATGAAGACCTATCAATTTATATGGGGCTTCCAAACCACCTGTGAAGCCTTGGAAAATTGCATTTCCAATAGCTTATGAAATATTCATGAGAAACTGCTGGGGACAATGGCTATTTCTTGAAATTACCATTCTAGATATGGTGCACAGATAATTACTAAAATAAATACCATCATTGCTATTTTATTCCATCAAATATGTAGTTTTCCTATAAATGCATTTTGTTTAAAATACGATGAGTTAATTCAGACGTGAACAAATATAATCAGTGCAGCATCGTCCCATCCATTTATTTTTTACGACTATGTTGCAATAATTTAGAAAAATGAAAAAAATGAAAAAAAAACAGGAGAAAAGACAGACATTTAATTACAAGAAAAAGTGTATGCATGTCCAACACATTATCAACAGAGGCAAACATATTAGGAAAGTATTTGAAATAATTTTAACGTTTAAAATAGAAATATAATGAAATATATTAAGACATGCACCAGTAAACTTTAGGGTAGAATGCATAGCCCTTCACCTTATGTTCTCTAATTACCTCTTCATCCTCTTATTTCCTCACTCTCTAACTCCCTATTCAGCATGATTCAGCCACACACAATTTGGAATCACCATATTGCTGCCCTTCTGTGACTTTAAACTTGGTCCATTCTAAATTGAATGCAAAAACATCCTGACCTCATGACTCAGTCCCTGAAATGAGTTGTAAAATCACCATATTTTGGGATTTCCAAGATGTGAGAAAGATGCCTCTCCCTTGCTCTAGTGAAGCACAGTATCCATTGCACTCTACTGTGCTCGATTTTTCTGCCCTACTGACCTCCTCTCCACAGTTAGAAACAATGCTGTTGTAACTACAATGTCTATCATATAATAGATGCTCAGTAAATGTGAGTAAATATTGAGTTATTTTTTGGGTGGGTAATGGGGATTGAACCCAGGGACAATCTATCTTTCAGTGACATGCCTACCCCCTTTTATTTTTGTGTTTTTGAAACAAGGTCTCTCTAGGTTGCTAAGGGTTTTGATAAGTTGCTGAGGCTAGCTTTGAACCTGTAATTCTTCTGTCTCATCCTCTCAAATATTGGGAGTACAGATGTGTGCCACAATGCTCTGCAAATACTGAGTTCTTAATTTAAGAAATAGAAAAATACTTTTTGGGGGAGGGTACTGGAGGTTGAACCCAAAGGTGTTCTACCTCTGAGCTACACCCATAACCCTATTTTATTTTTTTTATTTTGAAACAGGATCTTGCTAAGTTGCTGAGGCTGGCCTTGAACCTGAAATCGTTCTGTCTCAGCCTCCCAAGTACTGTAATTACAGATGTGTGCCACCACACCTGGCAGGAAAAATACTTTTAATTCACAAAGAATGAAATACTTATTGAAAAAATTGCAAACAGAAACATGTTCCAACTCCCCAAAGTAAAATAAATAAAAAACTAAGCAAAAATTATATAATGTTTTACCATTTGACTTAGCAAATATTTGAAGGATAATGGTCTAAAATATTTAAGTACATGGTTTGCCAGACAATATGGTGAAAATATAAATTATTAAGAAATAACCTAGAATTCAGGAATAACATTAAAGGAGAAATGCATTAAATACAGAATAATATGAAATAGAGAATTGGAATCATTTGTATTGTCAAACTACAGTAAAGTTATTATAAAAACTAATGTATGTATACTGAATAAATGATCCTTTGGGAGAATTCTCATTGAATTAGAAGGCTAAGATCATGGTCTCTGAGGACACATAGCTTGTTCTTAAGACCCAGCTATGCCACTTGCTCATCACAGGATCTTTATTGGCTTAATTTACTAATTCTTTGGTTCCCTTATCAGAAAACCATGATGTTACCAATGGCTGCCTTAAAGTGTTATGAGAATTAAATGGCTTCATTCCCACAATTACATGCAAAAATGTCTCATGCAGAGTATGTTCTTAAGCAATTTTAGCTGCTGTAATACAATAGCAATTTTTATAATCTTATATTGTTATAATGATTTTGTAAAGGTTTCCATTACTGCCTGGCTTGAAGTCTTCCTGGTTAAGTGAGCTCATAGCACCCCATACTTTTATCACTGCATTTACAACAATTTTCTACTCACAGTCAATGCCTTGTTCACAGTTGCATCTATAGTGTGAAGAAAATTACTTGAGACATGGGAGACTTTCAATAAATATTTGCTGGGTTAAATAATTAATTGTTTGAATCTAACATAAAAGCTTTATCCTTCTATTAACCTTCCCTAATCCCAGGAGATTATCCTGAGCCTCATCATCAAACTACTCAGCATTTATAGATGTGCTTCAGTTTCTGTAAAATGAACATTGCTTTTGGAGAGGGTCTGCTTTCAAAACAAATGTTGTTGAACATTTTTTTTATTTTTTGAAGGTAATACCTAATATAAATAATAAACAACATGAGAGTAAAATATTGGTTTTTGGTTTTCTTTGTATTGTCTCATGGGTCTTCTATGATTAGTTTACATAAAATTAATTTTTAAACATGTTAAATATTAAAAGTGTTTCAGAAGAAAAGTGTCTATCTTAGAAGTAGGACCCTATTTGCAGTCCTATCTTCTCATATCTAAATAAATGTGTTTATAAAAATGACATTTGTGGGTGTAATGTTTTTCTTCTGATTCAATTTAAATGGGATACCTTTAATAATAAAACAACAAATTTGACTTTACATAGACTATGATTAGTTTTATCAAATATAATTGCTTTAGTTACTTCAAGTACCATTCTAACAAGTCATCTTTTCTTTTTTAGAGACTATTAGGCAAAATAAATAAATATATATATATCATAAATAATATAAATAAATATCAAAATAAATAAATATATATATCATCAAAAGTTTGTTATGAGACAAGCTATTAATTTACAAATGTTCTTCGGTGTTGTTTTTTACGTTAATGTTAATTGTAGCTTAGAATGTACTTAATGTTTTATGTTTAGATTTTCTTTTTTTTTTTTTGGTGATACCGGGGATTGAACCTAGGGGCATTCTACCTCCTAGGTACACCACCAGCCCTATTTTTTATTCGTTATTTTGAAACCGGGTCTCACGAAGTTGCGGAGCGCCTCACTAAGTAGCTGAGGCTGGCTGCGAACCCAGATCCTCCGGTCTCAGCCTCCCAAGTTCTGGGATCACAGGCATGCGCCACCATGCCCAGCTATATTGAGATTTTCTTAATTTTTTGCTACCAAAGAAGTTTTAGCTTCTAAAATGTTTTAATCACATGTGGCACTTTTCACAAGGCATCACATGATATAATTTTAAAAATGCAAAATATAATTGACAGATTTGAATAATATTTGCAGTGTAAATTATATGCTCAGCAGACCTCTTAAAGAGGAACCATTTCAACTCATTTTAATGTAGTGACTATTATTCAATATATCAACATAAAGGATGGATATAGGTAAGGCCAGAGAAACTAAATTTTTAACATTTGAACAGGTGCCAACTTACAAAAACAACTTAAACCTTTATGACATCTTATCATGCTGAGACAGTTCCTGGTCTTTTACAATGACATTAAAATTAAAATTTAATTTCTCCTGCAGAGCTAATAATTAGCCTATGTCAGTGAACAAAAATAGGGAGAAACCATTAATTTTTGATTGCCGTTTCGAAAAAGGGAAAGGGGAAATATTCCTCCTGTCGTAGGCCTCTGAATAATACCATGTGATGACGCTGAAGGGGAAAGCTGTGAATGTAGAGGTAAATAGCTCTCTGCATTGCTGCTGGTAATATTTTAGGAATTTAGGAAAGTAAATTAGATCTTTCTTTATGAATTGGGAAGTTATGGAATCTATATACACCCAGAGGCTAATTCAATGTCAGAGCTTCTCTTAAATCTAAGAGCAAAAATCAACATTTGATTAGTCTAATACCCTAATGAATTATCAGTTTTCTCATTTCTAAGTTAGGTTACTTGACAATTTTTAATTATTTAGTATGACATTCCAAGGATAATTTGAATGGATATATAATTATTCCCACTAATATATTTCATTTGCTCATTAGGTGACATTCCACGAGAGTAAGTGTTCTTAATGATATAAAATAAAGAAAGTTCAAAGTACTTGGGAGACTGAGATAGGAGGTTGCAGGTTCAAGGCCAGCATGCTATAACTTAGTGAGACCCTGTATCAAGAAAAATAAATAAAAATAAACAGGGGTGGGGTGTAGCTCAGAGGTAAAATGCTCCTGGGTCCAATCTTCAGTATCACACATACACACACACACACACACACACACACACACACACACACATAATAAATAAGAGAGAGAGAGAAGTTGAGCTGTGACTTCTTTACGTACTGTTTATGCTAGCACTCTACGTATGGAAATACCATTTAAAGTTCCTTAGAAGCCATTCAAGGGTATTATGTCGTTTCCAATTTCCTTATTATGGCATATTTCTACAGTTTATTCCTGTGACCAGATTGTTGCTTCCTAAACTTTTATTTCTCTGCAAGATAGATCCATACTCTTGCTTCTTATACTTCCTCTAGCCCTTGAATTTTTTTCCTTTGTGTTCTCTGAATGATTTAATTTTAGTGTGTCAACCTTAAATTTTCTGTTAACTGGCAAGTTTTTATATCTCCTTCAATTTCATAATTCCTGAAGCTCCTAGTCTTGGCAACCTAAGTCGCTCAGAATACTTATGAAATGCACTCTTCTCCAAGTACAGAATTTTTAAAAAGTGTAATGAATGAAAATATGAATAAATTAATGTTGTGCAAACTTTGAAATATAAGTATCTTATACATTGTCAAAACAGTATTTATGGTACTTCTTTATAATGCAACTTTAATTCTTTCAGAAAGCCCCAAGACTTTTTTCTCTTAGATGGAGGCTGAATAATGGCTTAGAAAAATACCTGTCTTAATACAGAAAACTATCAATTTATCTCACTTCTTTTTTCTTTCATGTCTCTCTCTCTTTCTCTCTCTCTCTCTCTCTCTCTCTTTTTCTCTCTCTTTTTCTCTTTCTTTATTTTTGTCTGTTTTGTTTTGTTTTGAAACAGGGTCCCACTAGGTTACTGAGAGTCTCGCCAAATTGCTGAGGCTGGTCAAAAACCTTCGATCCTCCTGTCTCAGCCTCCCAAGTACTGGCATTGCAGGTGTGCACCACCATGCCTGATTTTCTTTCATCTCTTTATTTCTATCTTTCCTCTGTTTTTTTTTTCTCATAGACTTTTTTATCCTATTGCATAAGAAACACGAATGGTTCAGTTAATGTTCTGATCATTTATTCATTCACTCAGTCAATGATTTGACTAAATATTTCCACAAAATATTGGGCTCAATGATATGGATAGCACTAAGATTAATCAGTAGATTTTAAGGAGCTTTTAGTTTCATTGAGGCAATCACCTATGTAACTAACCTATCTATCCTTGGGATAAGACATCTAACAGACAGTCCTCAAGCTTCTGACTGCTTGTCTTCATTATAACCCCTTACAAAAGATTATTTCAATCATTTCAGGATTTTCTTTAATTTACCCCAATTTTCAAATAAGTAAAATGGCCAATTACATAGTAGAGAAATATATCCACTTTGATGCATGTAATACTTATTTTTTTTCTTAAAGCAATTTAGATTATAATATCAAAAACTCATTGTTAATTTCTTTACATACTAACCTAATTGATAGTCGTATGCAAAGGAAAGTTACCTTTTATGTGCTTAACTTTCATCTTCATAGGATAAATCTCACCTATTTTCATTAAATCAAAAGGAAAGCATGTAATACTTGAAAATAGGTTCATGCATTGCTCCCTCCAACCATGGCAACTCTATTCCCAGTCATGTGTATTCTAGAACCAATAACCTTGCTCTTGCTAGGGGAACAATAAGCCACCATATGTCAAAACTCATAGATGTTACTTTTTTCCTGATTCATTGTATGTTACTTCTATCTTTTTCCCATCTCCTAGGAAGTGAGAGCCAGTTAAGAGTCTTGTATTTTTCTGTACTTGGGTAATTCAATTTATTTCTATGCTTCCAGTTCTCCTTGTTTCCTTCCTGGTACTTCAGAAAACTTAGTTTTTGGGTAACCTAATTTGTATTCCATTTGCAGAAGCAGGTTTTATGAGTTGTACTGCAGATCTCTCCCAACTATTCGTGTCTTTCTTGCCTGTTTTCTCATAACTGTTCCCAGATGTACATTGTTCACTTATTATACCATTGCACTTTGAAACTCTCCATCAGTCAGTAGCTAGATTGATCCCATATTTTAATTCCTTTGAACATGGACTAATGTTCCTTACATCCTGTGTGTTTTTCCACATGAGGATTACCTTCAGAGTAGAAAGCCCACATTGAGAATTGTTCTATGATTTGTCCTAGAATAAAAGGCTGCTGCCTAGTACCATGCAGCCTTACCTGATTCTATAATTTTCTCAGAATTTTTGTTCTGCTTTTCCTGTACATATATTTCCTTTTATTAGTCAAATTTCCACTGTAACTATTTAAAGAAACATAAAGGAATAAAATGAAGAGAAGGGGTGAATTTGCTAGGAGAAGATTCTAGGAAGAAACCACAGATAGAAATAAAGAAGATAACAAAGATAATTTTCAAAAGACCATAATTATAAAAAATATGCATGTTACTAAAAAGAGTATCTTTCTTTTTCAAACTGCATGTAAACTTTTCCTTTTCAGTGAATTTCTCTTTGGATTATTGGAGTGGCCACATGATGGTTTTCCAACTTGTTAAATTCTCATTCTAATTCCTGGAACCTGTAAATATTACCTTATTTGGAAAAAAAGCATCTCTTCAGGTATGGTTAATTTAAGGTGATTGAGATAAGATTATCCTGGATTACCATGGTGGGCCCCAAATCCAGTGAAAAGTGTCTTTATAATGGGAGGCAGAAGGATATTTTATAGACATAAGAGACAGTGATGTGGCCACCGAGGCAGAGACTGATATGAGGCAGCTGTAATGCCAGGAATCCTGACAGCTAGCAGAAGCAGGACAAGGCTAAGAAGGAACCTTGCCAACACACACACACACACACACACACACACACACATCACACATATCACACACACACACACACACACACATATACACACACACATACACACACACCTCAGGCATGCATAATATGAGAACATACATTGATGTTGTTTTACACCACCCAATTTTTAGTAATTTGCTAATGCAGACACAGGACACTAATATAGTCATTCTATTGCCAAACTCTCAAAAGTAACTGTCCCATAATTTGTATTTTTAAATGATAGACAATTGCAGTCTCCCTCAAGATAACACCTTCTGCCATCTATTATTCTTAACCTTATTTTTACTGTGGAAAATTAAAATTTCTTTTCTAAAGGAATTACATTTTATGTTTCTATGAATTTTCACATATTTTTTAAAACTGTCATCATCTGATAGTTCCCATTTAGAAAATTCCAAGAAAAATGAGGAGAGAGACCAGTAGAATAGTGCAAGGGGATGAGGAAGGGAGGTGGTGAAAGGAGGAGCGAGGAAGGAAACAATTCAAATAATGTTTTACCCATATGTGAAGGTATACGCAGTGGGATGAGACTGGAGATGGAACTCAGTGGGATGTGGGACAAAGGAAGCCAAGCGATGTATGTGTGTGTGTGTATCACTTTGAACCTCACCACGATGTGTAACTACAATGCATCAGTAAAAGCATAAAAGAGCAATAAATATGCAGAAAAAGACAAGTAAATATTTTCAGTGTTTTCCAAATAATCCAATTTATATGCTTTGGTATTAGAAAACTACCCACACTCATATTTTATGTATCATTATGTTGTTTTTATCTTAAATTTTATGAGAAAATTCCCAAGTGAATTGTTTCTAGCCTATGTGCAGGGCACTCATATATTAGCATAGGTGAAAACAGAAGCTGTCAAGTTAATTTCTTAAAATAAAAATCTTATGCACTTTTATAGTGTATTACATTTTTATTTTAATTTATTTTTATTTTTGGGACTGGAGATTGAACCCAGGGGCATTCTACCTCCGAGTTACACCCCCAGCCTTATTTATTCATTCATTTATTTATTTACTTATTTATTATTTACTTATTTATTTATTATTTTGAACAGGGTCTTGCTAGATTGCTGAGTGTCTTACTACTTTTCTGAAACTGACCTGAAACCTGTAATCCTTCTTGTCTCTGCCTCACAAGTACTGGGATTACAGGCATGCACCACCACGCTTAGCACATTTTTAATTTTTGTACCAACAGTCATATTTTTTGAAGAAATGTGTTTAAGATGATTATTTTCATTGGCAGCTGATCTTGTAAAACTTTTTATGGAAGGGTGTACTAAAAATAATTTCCATTTCACACATAAGCTTTGTAGTAAGCATGTACAATAAAAAGTACTTGTTACCCTCTCTTGCATTAACAAATAATTTAAACAAATCATTTCAAGGTCATTTTAAACAACTATAAAATTAATTAATTCCTAGCAATGAAATAGAGCATGATAGCCACAAGTCTCTCTACTCTGCTGAAAGCAGAGTCATTTTCTGTGGACTGTTATATCAAAAGTGTGACCTGAAAGAATCCTCTAGCTCTGTTAACGAGTGGCTCTAGAGGGCTGCTTCCAGTGTAGATTGGCTTTGGGAAGGAAAGTACTTCAGCAATCAGCCCTTCCAGATTCTGGGCAGTGGCAGAATCCATGGGCAGGTGCCCCGCTAAAGTCTTCCAGAAGGCTGACCTGGTGTCTGCATCTGCAGGCCAGCCTGGGTTCTAGGACCAGAGGGACAGGCCTGGAACATTGGTACACAAGTGTTGGGTTGACATCTAGGGCCACAGTAGTCAGACGGGTGCCAATAAATGATGGCAGTGTTTTAGGCACTATTCACTACAATTGGATACATACCTAACCAATGCATTAGTCTGTTCTGGCTGCCATAGCAAATAATCACATACTCAGTAGTTTAAACAACAGACATTTATTTCCTCTCAGTTCTGTAGGCTCAAAATATAAAATGACAGCATTGGCGGGGCCAGGTTCTGGTGAGCGCTCTTGTCCTCAGCTTTAGAAAGCACCTTGTCACTTAATCATCGCATGGCCTTTCTATTGATTGCGCAGAGTGAGAGAAAAATCTCTAGCCTTTTCCTCTTTTTATAAGGACATTAGTCCTACTAAGTTAGAATTTACCTTTAATTACCTACTTAAATGTCCATTCTCCAAACTCAGCCACATTGGGGGTTAGATTTTTCAACCTATGAATTTTGGAGAGAAAAAATTTAGCTCATAGCAATGTAACTGAGTAAATTCACATTTAAAGATCTGCCCCCCAAAAGTGCATACATATACATACCAGGAGATACCAAGAATTATAAAAAAGTAAAATAAAATAGAAAAATTATAATGATATATACTGATCAAATAAACAATAAATTAAGTAAATAAAATGACTCATCTAACTTATTGTCAACACCTGAGAAAAATAGAAAAATCAATATTTGAAGTTGTACATTTTAAAACCACTAAAGAGACCTGGGGAAGTAGCTGAGTGGTAGAGTGCTTGCCTAGTAAGTGCAAGGCCTGGGGTTCAATTGCCAATACTGCAAACAAAACAAAATACAAAATAATGCAACTAAAGAGAAAATTGAAAAATCGTGCATCTGGTGGAGAGAGGATTCACATTCCAAGTTACTGATCTGTCAACAAGTCACTACAGTAACAGTAGTAGTCAAAAGATACTTTAACACCAACAATGAAAAGGTCATAGGAACATATCTGTAATGTGTGATGTGCAATTAGTTATATAGGCATCACAAATAAATGTGGAAATGATAGGTTGTTTACCAAATAGTTTTGGGAAATGATTTTACTATATGGAAAAAAATAAATTTGGTTCCTTCTATGCCAAATATTTAAAAGTAAAATACAAATATATTAAATCTACATAACCAAGAACATTTTCAGATATAGTAATATGGATTTAGTAAGAAGAAGTACTTCTTAATTAAGACTAAAGTGGAATATAATATTAATAAAAAATAGTAATTTTTTTATTACATAAAAATGGATAACTTTGATTTAATAATGAACCTAATAGTCAACTTATGGGTAAAAAGTAAGAGGAAATATTTGTAAAATCTAAACTCTGCTTAATATTTCATTTATAAAATTACAGGAAATAATAAAAATCCAAAGGATTTGATATTCTGCATACATGATCATCAGAGAAAAAACTAATTTAAGTGGTTATTAAGTTTATAAACAGATACACATGGTCATTATATTTAAGAAATGAAATTTAAATACAGTGAGGTAACTGTATATCCATAAGATATCAAACATTTAAAAATCATAATTTCAAGTGCTGAGACAGACATAAAAAGTGTCATGGAAACTTTTTGGAAATACTTATTAATATTAAGTATATACAACTATGCACCAAAAAATTACTTAAAAATTAAGTGTGTGCATGTCCCATATTGCAGAATACTGCTCCAAAATTTTTAGCCCAGTAAAGCTCTGGGAAACATGCACAATGAATCACAGTTAAAGTGTTCGTCAAAGTGTTCTGTTAAGAAAGAGCTGGGTAGAAATATTAGTCTATCACTAGAGGAATGTGAAAGTAAAATGTGTATATATTTGATGAAAATTTATGCAGCATTTACAAGTAATGAATTAGATTTATCCATATGGAGAAATCTTATATTACTAAATTTAAATGTAAAGAGAGAATTTACTGTGAGACTATTAATGTACATTTCAATATATAGTCTCTGAAAACAAGTTCATATTTTTAAGACTAGAAAGATACATGGAAAATGCATGTATGGAAGCTATTTTGGAAGGGCAATTTTAAATAAATGTAGATTTTTATTATATAAGTTAATTGTGAAAAGTCTATTTATAAGGGCATGCACTAAACCCATTACTGTAGGTATAGAGTTATGAGAGTGGAATAGGGCGGAAAAACATGGAAGCAAAAAGTAATAAAGAAAGAAAATGATAAGAATATGAGATGAGCTTTAAATATATGTTGAAAAATGTATTTGGTCTTAAAGAAATGATATTATCAGAATGTATTTTAGATTAGAACTCCAAGACTTCTGAAACTGATTTCCTAATGGAACTTTCTCTGTCAACATTCACACACATTTCAAATTCAATAAATTCCAGTAAGTCAATCCTTTTACCTTGTGACTTGTGTCTCTTCTATATTGATAGTGATATCAAGGCTGTTCAAGGCTGAAACTTTCCCTAACCTAAATTCTCCATATCACCCTCATCTTTTTTCGTATGAACTACTGTGGCTATCCATTGATCTTCAAGACCTTCCTTTAATCAAGTTTTCATGCTGTCCAGAAATATGATTCTAAAACACAAATTTGAATCATAGCAATGTAACTGAATAAATTCACATTACTCCTATTGTAGTCTAAGTTTTATGAATGAATTATTTGATACATTTTGTTTACCAATGTATTCCCAATACCTAAGACAGTGCCCAAGATTGCTCTTTTTGTTGAATGCATAGTTTACTAGGTAGTTTATAAAATGCTCCACTCTTCCAATCCCAATTCCTGATATTCTCAGTTTTGTGTAATCCTATCCCCTTGATTATTTTGCTTCTTAGGATATCTCATTTCTGAATAGATTTCTATTTTACTACTATATTACAAATTATATTGATTCCCATCTTGCTAGAAGGCCCTATTTCACTATCTTTGTTGAAGGAAGTTACCAGGTTAGGGAACTAGCACAGTCAAGAAACGAATGCAGTCTCTGGCCAATGGCCAGATAGTAATTTAAAGTCCAGAAACCAAAAAGGAACTGTATCCTGCATAACTATATAGGTATTCTTGGAAGCATATCTCTTAGAGTTTATGTGAAATCTGTTAGCCAAAATAATGATCATGCCTCATGAGACCCTGATGCAGAAGACCCAACAATCTAATTAGTGTTAGAATTACTGACCCATAGAAATTGTGTGAGATCATAAATGGGTTTTATTTCAATCTGTTAATTTTGTGGTAATGTTTAATTTTAAATTTTGAATTAGTATATTGTAGTTATACATTGTAGTGAGATTCAAAGTGATATATTTACATGTGCACACATCTTTCTTTTATTTATTTATTTATTTTTGCGGTACTGGGGATTGAACCCAGGGGCATTCTACCCCCGAGATAGACCCCAAGCCCTATTTTTTTATTGTGAAACAGGGTCTCACTAAGTTGGGGAGGGCCTCACTAAGTAGCTGAGGCTGGCCTTGAACCTGAGATCCTCCTGTCTCAGCTTCTCAAGTACTGGAATTACAAGCGTGCACCGCCATGCCCGGGTAGCACACATCTCTTGAAGTGTGTTCCTCTGTACCCCTCCCACTACATGCTAGTGTGATTGGCAATGATACATTCATATGCAAACATACTATTATTTGAGGTAAATTTTATATCCAATTAAATAAACATTAAGTGTGCAATTCTTAAATTTGAAACGTGTAATCCTCTGTCAAAATGCAGAATATAATTAACATTCTGGGCTATTCCCCATACACTTCTTCATTAAGTTGCCTTTCCTTTTATTGGAAGCCAATACTACTGTGTATTTTTTTCTACCATAGATAGTTTTGCTTGCTCTGGATCTTCATATAAATATAATTATGTGATATGTACTCTTTTATGTAAGACTTATTTCACTAAGCATGATGTTTTTGAGAATCATCTATGTTATTGTGTGTGTAAGCAATTTATTTCTTTTTATCTCTGAGTGATGTTCTGTTTTATGTATATACCACAATTTGTATATCAATTCTCCTATTCATGGACACCTGGCCTGATTTGAGTTTTGCATAATATGAGTAAATCCACTACGAAAATTCATGTGTAAGTCCTTTTGTGGACATATAGTATATTTTTACCAAGGGCAATGCCCAAGAATGACAATGATAGTTTATTGAGTCCATACATATTTAGATTACTAGAAAGTGCCAGGTCTTTTCCTAAAGTTGTACAGTTTAGCAATCTCAATATCAACATATAAAAGTTCCAAGACAGTCGAAATGCAGTGGAATCAGAGAGAGCAGAGGACTGTAAAGAGCTCCATGCATCTCACCTGGTGAGCAGAGAGCTGCAGCAATGGCACCATTTTGGCCAAGCCCTGCCAGCACCCAGCTCCCAGAGACTGCCAGCAAAGAAGCAGCAGATTCTTGTGAAGTCAGTGGCTACAGACCATCATCAAGAGCAGTCAACTTTTCTCTCCACACTCAACAATGTCCCAACTACCCAGATGGCCCAGTTAGATCCTGCGGCTGTAGTTGAACTCATCCCTGCCTGCAGTGACCTGAGTGGCACTCATCAAGGCTGTGAGTTAACAAACCCTCCCAGAGGAAGCCTCCCCTGCTCAGCCACAGGGACTTGTGTGGAAATGAACAGACATGCTGGGTGGGTCTGTGAGTTTGTAAATCACCCCAGAAGAGGTGGGAGTGGGGGCTACAGTCAGACACAGCAGAAACATGAATTAGCAGATAGCCCCTAGGGACATTCGGGTGGGAGGGTCCTAGAGTCAAAGTTTGTCATGCCTTTTCAGGGTCTCCAGTGATTACCACACGCCCGGCAGTGTGGTGTCTATGGGGTAAAATAACTCAGCCTACCGAGCTGCAGGTTCAGACAACTATAAACTCACACACGTGTTTGGGTGCTGCGATCATCATTGCCAGAGGCCAACAAAGCTCACATGATCACATCCACCCAGAGCAGCAGTGGTGTCCCTGGGACTAAATAACTGAGTCATCCAACCCCCTAGCTTAGAACTGTACAATATCTTCCTGCCAGAGCTTGGGCCCTAAAAGCAGGGAGGCCGGAGGCCAGGGGCCTGCAAAGATTCACATGATCACAGCTGCAGTCTGGGAATTCAATATTTTCTCTGCCAACAGAGTTTGAGTCTGGCATGCATGCATGCTGGTGGCTGAATGTGTTCCATATTATTGTAACCAGCAGATCAGGGCAGTGTCCAAGGGGCCATCAAAGCTCAGTCATCCTGACCACAAGCTCGGAACACAGCTGGCCCTGCTGAGCTTAAGCCCACTGGCCACAGAGGCCAGAGGTCAGCACTCTGCAGTATCACAGACTCACAATAAGCAGAGCAGTGGCAATGTCTGTGGGGCATTAAATTCCAACCACCAGTCTGCAGGCTCTGAACAGAACATCATAGTTTTTGGCCCTATAGAATTTGGGCCTGGAGAGCATGGTGGCCTGCAACCAATAAGAGACTCCTGTTTGCCTACACTAAGAACTATATCTAGTTAAAGAGGCTCAAGGAGACAAACTCAAAAGTTTGATTATATGAGACAGATTGGTAGAGGCAAATATATACCCCCAGTATAGACCTTAGTATAAAGCGATAACAAATAGACACAGGACTCACATACATAGAGGAAGAAGATGCCAAGACAACAGAAACACAAACCTTAGAACTCTGAAAATATGGGAATGAAGAACAGTGAAGAAACAATAAATCCTATGACTTAGCAACAAGGGAGATCATCAATATTGATCTTCAGGAAATGCCACATGAAGAATTCTGAATTTTAATCTTTAATATGATGAAAGACTTCAAAGAAAGTGTACAGAAAGTGAAAGCGAATATCAATAGAGAAATTGAGGCCCTAAGAAAGAACCAAAAGAGGCTTTTAGTGAAATGAAGGAGTCAATAAATTAATTAAAGACTGCAACAGAAATCACCTCTGGCAGGACACATGGAAAACAGAGTATTACTCTTGGAAGACAGTTCATTCAAAACTGAAAACACAGTCACCAATGTAGAGAAGACAATACAACATGACCTGAACATCCAACCAATATGAGACAATATGAAACACCCTAATTTGCCAATAATAGGCATTGAAGAAAGTCTAGAAGTATAAACCACAGGATCAGAAACCTCTTCAGAGAAATAATCTGAGAATTACCCAAACATAGAAAAAGACTTGGAACTCATGTACAGAAGACATTCATAACACCATTAAGACAAGATCAAAGAAGGACTTCCCCATACCACGTAATAATCAAAATGACCAACATAGAGGCCAAGGAAATAATCTTAAAAGCAGAAAGAACAAAAGAATGGGTGACATTCAGGGGCAAATCAATAAAAATCACTACAGACTTCTCAACCCAAGTCATGAAAGCCAGGAGGGGCTGGTATGATGTACTCCAGACCCTGGAAGAAAAAACTTCCAACCAAGACTGCTATATCCAGCAAATATATCATTTAAAATTGATGGAGAAATAAAAATGTTTCAAGACAAGTAAAAACTAAAAGAATTCATGACTACCAAGCCAATGCTAATGAAAATACTCAAAGAAATAAACACAAAGAAGAAAAAGGAACCAAAAATCAGAACCAGAGAAGGGATGAACTCTACCAGATGGACAACTAAACTAGGAGAAATAACACTACATCAAACAGAAAATAGAACTCAAAATGAAAGGAAACAAAAACCATATCTCAATAATAACACTAAATATCATAGTTCCTAATTCCCCAACTAAAAGACATAGACTGGCAATGTGGATTAAAGAACATAATTCAACTATATGCTGCTTGCAAGAAACTCACCTTGCAGCCAAAGTTATCCATATGCTAAAGGTGAAAGGATGGAAAAAGATATACCATGCAAATGGAGACCAAAAACAAACAGGGTAGCAACACCCATTTCCGACAAAACAGAATGTAAGGTAAAACACATCAGAAGAGATAAAGCAGGTCACTTCTTATTAATAAAAGGAAAAATCAAATAAGAATAAATAATGATGTGGGTGCACCCACTTTTGTAAAACAAACTCTTCAGGATATCAGGTCTCAAATAGACTCAAATACAATAATATTGGGAAACTTCAACACACCACTCACACCATTAGATTTATCTTCCAGGCAAAAGATGAGTAAAGACTCTTCATACCTAAAGAACACTCTAAACCAAATGGAACAAATAGACATATACAGAATATTTCAACCAACAACAGCTGAGTACACATTCTTCTCAGCTGCTCATGGAACCTTCTCCAAAATAGACCGCATCCTGGGCCACAAAGCAAGTACAAGCAAATTCAAAAAATTTTATATAATCCCTTTCATCTTCCCAGATCTCAATGGAATGAAAATAGAAATCAATAACAGAAAGACCAAAAAAATTACATAAATACATGGAGACTGAATAATACACTCTTGAATGAGGACTAGGTCAAAAAAATAAGGGGAGAAATAAAAAAAATTCCTAGAATTAAACGAAGATACTGTAAGGAAAATTTATAGCACTGAGTGCCCACATAAGAAAAACAGAAAGTCACCAAATAAATTAATGACACATCTTAAGGACCTAGAAAAACAGGAGCAGTCTAATCCCAAAGTCAGTAGAAAGCAGGGGATAATTAAAATCAGAGCAGAAATCAGTGAAATAGAGAATAAAAAAAATACAAAGGAGCAACAAAACAAAAAGCTGGATCTTTGAAAAGATTAATAAGATTGACAAATTCCTAGCCAACCTAACCAAAAGAAAGAGAGAATCAACCCAAATTATTAAAATCAGAAATGAAAAAGGAGACATCACCACAGACAGTCAGGAAATCCAGAGGATAATCAGAAACTATTTTGAAAAATTATATTCTAATATACTGGAAAACATGGAAGAAATAGACAGATTTCTAGAGACATACAACCTACCTAAATTGAACCAAGAAGATATAGAGAACC
Source organism: Glis glis (assembly GCA_004027185.1). NCBI lineage: Eukaryota > Metazoa > Chordata > Mammalia > Rodentia > Gliridae > Glis > Glis glis. The sequence goes on along the minus strand of PVJS01028420.1, from coordinate 5,096 downwards.
TAAGCCGACCAATAGCAAACAAAGAGAGTCAAACAGCAATAAAAAGCCTTCCATAAAAGAAAAGCCCAAGTCCAGATGGCTTCCTTGCTGAAATCTACAAAAACTTTACAGAAGAAATAAATCCAATATTTCACAAGTTATTCCATGAAACTGAAAGAAATGGAATTCGTCCAAACTCCATCTATGAGGCCAGTATCACCTTAATATCAAAACCAAATGAAGATCCCTCAAGAAAAGAAAATTACAGACCAATATTGTTAATGAACATAGGCACAAAATTCTAAACAAAATACTAGCAATGTGCATTCAAAAACCACATCAAGAAAATTGTACACCATGACAAAGTTGGTTTCATCCCAGGAATAGAAGGCTGGTTCAACATATGCAAATCAATACATGTTATTCACCACACATAAATAGATGTGAGGACAAAAATCACATGATCTCAAAAGACACTGAAAAAGAATTTGACATTCTTTTAGAAAAACTGCAGAAAGTCGGAATAGAAAGAAAGTTCCTCAAAATCACTAAGGCAATACACAATAAACCCAATACCAATATCATATTGAATGGGGAAAAAGTGCTGGAATTCCCTTTAAAATCAGGAACAAGACAAGGATGCCCACTATCACCACTCCTTGTCAATATAGTTCTCAAGACTCTTGCCAGAGTAGTAAGACAAGAGGATATCAAAGAAATTCAAATAGAAAAGAAAAATTAAAATTATCTCTATTTGCAGATGACATGATCCTATATTTAGAAGACCCCAAAAACTCAATCAAAACACTACTAGAGCTGATTCACAAATTCAGCAAAGTAGAAAGATACAAAATCAACCTAAAACAATTCAGTAGTTTTTCTATATGCCAACCATGAATCCACTGAGAAAGAAATCCAGAAAACAATTCCATTCACAATACCCTCAAAACCACTAAAATACCTAGGAATAAACTTAACCAAGGAGGTAAAATATCTCTACAAGGAAAATTATAAAACACTAAGGAAAGAAATTGAAGAAGACCTTAGAAGATGGAAAGATCTTTCTTGCTCTTGGTTAAGCAGAATAAATATTATCAATATGGCCATTCTACCAAAAGTGATCTACACAGTCAATGCAATCCCTATCAAAGTACCAATGTCATTCTTCACAGACCTAGAAAAATCAGTAATTAATTTCATATGGAGAAACAAAACACCCAGAATAGCTAAAGCAATTCTCAGTAATAACAGTCATGCAAGAGGGATCACAATTCCTGACTTCAAATTATACTACAGAGGTGTAGTAATAAAAACAGCATGGTACTGGCACAAAAACAGACACATAGACCAGTGGAACAGAATAGAAGATACAGAAACAATCCACACTCTTATAGCCAATCGATTTTTGACAAAGGTGCCAAAAAACATTCGTTGAAGAAAAGACAGCCTTTTCAACACATGGTGTTGGGAAAACTGGTTGTTCAGTTGTAGAAAAATGGGACTAAATCCTTGTCTCTCACACTGCACAGGAGTCTACTTGAGATGGGTCAAAGACCTGGAAGTTAGACCAAAGACTGAAGCTACTAGAGGAGGGCATAGGTCCAATGCTTCAAGATATAGGCACAAGTAGGAACTTCCTCAACAAGATCCTCAAAGTTCAGGAAATTAAAACAAGAATTAATAAATGAAATGGAATTAAATTTGAAAGTTTCTGCCCATCAAGGGAAACCATCAAGAGTCTAAAGGGAAAACCTACAGAATGGGAGAAGATCTTTTCCTGTTATCCCTCTGATTCAGGACTAATATCTAGAATACACAAAGAATTTAAAAGACTTTACAAGTAAAAAAAAAAAAAACCCAATGAAGAAATGGGCAATTGAATTGAATAGATACTTCACAAAAGAAGAGATACAAATAGCCAATAAATACATGAAAAAAATGTTCAACATCATTAGCAATCAGGGAGATGCAAATTAAAACTACACTGAAATTCCATTTAACCCCAATCATCAAGAAGTCAAAAAACAATAAATGTTGGCGAGGATGTGGGGAAATTGGGACTCTTCTACACTGTTAGTGGGATTGCAAATTAGTTCAGCCACTATGGAGATCAGTGTGGAGATTCCTCAGAAAATTAGGAATGGATCCACCATATGATCTGGCTATCTTTCCAAAGGGGTTGAAACCAGAGAACCACAGTAATATATGTATACCTATGTTCATAGCAGCACAATTCACAATAGCCAAATTATGAAACCAACCTAGTTGTCCATCAACAGATGAGTGGATTACAAAATCATGGGGTATCCACACAATGGAATTCTACCTAGCAATAAAGAAGAACAAAATTATGTCATTTGCAAGAAAATGGGAAGACCTGGAGAACATTAAGTTAAGTGAGATTAGGCAGTCACAGTAAATGAAGGGTCATATGTTTTCTCTAATATGCAGATGATAGGGAGTAATTGGGATACCAGAAGGACTCTAGATAGTGGAGGAAAAACCTCAGTGGAGCCAGGGAGGTGGTCTAAGGGAAGGGGAAGGGGAAAAAAGAAGTTCATTGAAGGAATCACTACCATTGGCTATGTGTACATATGTGAAAATACCAATGTCAATCCCAGTACTCTGTATGGGGGAGATGGGAGATGGGGAGGTGGAAGGGGGGCACCAAGTGCTATGTGCATGTATGTCACTGTCAACATGATTTACATTATGATGTGAGACTATTATGCACCAATAATAGCATACTAAAAAGTATAAAAAATAAAAGTTCTAGTTGTTTCTCATTTTTCTCTTGTTTGGCAATACTTCTATGGCTAGTTAAAAAAAGACTTTTGGTGGGGATGAGGATATCTCATTGTGGTTTTAATATGTGTTTGTCTATTAGTATAGTTAAGCATATATTATACATTTGTTGGCAATTCATATATTTTACTATGTGAAATATTTGTTTAAAATTTCTGTACTTTTAGTTAAGTGTTCCTAGTTTTGCAATTAGTTTCAGGAATTATCTATTTAGATTGAATATGTATTCTTTGTATTTTGTGATTCATATTTTTTGAATGGTTTCTTCAAGATTCTAACATACTTAGCTATTTTCTTAATGATGTTTTCTGATGTACAGGTGTTTTGTATTTTGACGAAATCTAATATTTCTATTTCTTATTACTGTTTTTGGTCACAAGAAAATGTTGCCTCCTCATGTCATAAGTCATTTTTTATTATCTCTGAATGTCTTCAAAATTTTAGTTTTATGTTTAGGTTCATGATCCATCTTCAAGTCACTTTTATGTTTAATATGAGGCTGGGGTCAACTTTCATGTTCCTCCTTAAAATATATATATATTCTAATTCTATTCATTTCAACTAACTTTCTTTCCCCAATAGACTACTTTGTTGGTTTTCTTTTAGGAAAATCAATGCATTCTCTAAATTTATATTTAGAGAATATTTTTTATTTTTAATACTTTTACTGGTGTATTATAGTCTCACATCATAATGTAGTTCATAGAGTTAGTGACATACATGCACACAGCACTTGGTTGGCATTAGTATTCTCACATATGTACATAATGTCACTGGAAGCAATTTCTTCATTAATTACCCCCTCACACACACATCAACACATATTCCCCTAGACCACCTCCCTCACTCCACTGAAATTTCTCCTCCATTATCTAAAGTCCCTCTGTTATCCTGACTACTCCCTAGTTTCTGCATCTGAGAAAAAACATATGACTTCACTTTCTGTGACTGGATAATCTCACTTAACACAATGTACATTTAAAAGATAACTTTCTGTGATATAAGGCATTCCTCAACTATCTTGGCTGCTGATCAGTATTTCCATAGGTCTTTGTCCAGCTCTCTATTAAATCTGAGTGTTATTTATTTCATCTCCTTTAGATAAAGCTGATTCATTCCCTTAAAATTCAGCTTCATTCAGGAAGAAAATCATTATTATTTTGTTTTATCCCTAATGTATACTTCAACTTCTATTACAACAAAGACATAATTTTATTTTGTATAAATGAAATAAGAAATGGTAAATTAAAGTACTATTTTGGAGATTGGGATTTAAATAAATTAATAATTGAAAAAATATACTTTATTTTAGGATTTTTACAGATATCTTTATCCATTAATATATAGATGGAAATAAACTTTATTATAACGAATTAAATGTGTACTTTAATGCAAACTTTACATTTTCTTCACAGCTTTCTTCTTTTGGAAATTAAATAAAAGGGAACTGATATAAATGATGACCACCCAATCATTGCATATGTTCAAAAAACTTGACATGACAGGCATAATGTTATAATATGGACAATAGAGATACACTGTCTTTAAAACTGGCCATGTTCTAGTGGATTATATTTGTTTCCTCAAGGTTAACTTTTTTATGTAACATAATTTCTTATACATCTTTGACATTTTGAGAAAGTTCTTTTTTTTCCTGCTTAGTTCTTCAGAACATGGCAATTTTTTTTTCTTTTAAGCAGTACTGTTTGTTCTTTCTACAGGCTGAAAATGTGCTTTACAATAAAGTCATCATAGTAAAAATGGTGTAGTTTCAATATAGGACAAACTATTAATAAAAAAATTCACTTCATGCTCTTCTTTACACTCTGTTCCTTGTAACTCATAAATAGAAACTTCATTCTTTTAGATATAGGTACCATTTATCTTTTCTTTAGCTTGATAATTTTACCCCAAAGTGAGGAGAAATGATCTGTTTTCTAACTGGTAAGCTTGATAGAAGGGGCTCTGAACATATTATCATTGAACACTACCAGCATTTTTCAAATGTCCACCTAAACTCAGTGCTTTTGTAGTTTTTGTTGCTATTATTGTCTTCTTTACTAAAAAAAATACTTTAAACTTGATTATCTTCACCTGATCAATAGTAGGTAAGTGTAATTTAGGGTATGATGGTGCAGGTGCTCAGCCTTCTCCAAACACTGTTCTCTAAGCTACCTTTGCTAGTCATTCAGTGGGCACACTATTGACCTTTATTTCATTCTGTTACTTGTTTCTTTTTTTTTATGTTTTTATTGGTGCATTGTAGTCTCACATCACAATGAGTATCAGTTTGGTGTTAACATACATGCACA
>PVJS01028419.1:11420-25617 GCA_004027185.1 Glis glis | reverse complement strand
GAACCCGGATCCTCCGGTCTCCGCCTCCCAAAGTACTGGGATTACAAGCGTGCACCACCACGCCCGGCGAATGGTTCCCTTTTCTAACTCAGAGCCCAAGTCAGAGTGAACAAGCGTTCCTGCTCCCCGCTCTGCCAGTGGGCAGGGCGGATTTTCTTCTAGTCCAGTCTTTTACCCGAGGAATAGCTCTCCAGGGTTTGGGGTTTCTCCATGTGTTGGGAGGAGGGTGGATAGATCCAAACACCTATCTCCCACTTGCCAGGATTCTCATACCTTGGCCCCAGGTGGCTATGAAAAGCCAACCTAGCCAGGTGTGGCACACCTGTAATCCCACTATTTGGGAGGACAAAAAAGGAGGATCACAGCTTCAAGGCCAGCATGCAGTAACTTAGCGAGACCCTGTTTCAAAATAAAAAATAAAATAGGGCTGGGGATGTAGCTCAGAGGTAGAACGCCCCTGGGTTTAACCCCTAGTACCACAAAAAAAAATAATAATAATAATAAAATAGAGAGGGCTGGAGGTGTAGCTTGAAGGTAGAATCCCTCTGGGTTCGATCTGTAGTACAAAAAAAATTAAGCCTAACATTTCTATGATTCCCATGTTGGATTGATGAATATTTGGAGGTGCTATAAATTATGCATTGCATAATTTCACTATTTCTTTTTTCCTTTTTTGGTAAAAATAAATATTTCCAGCTGGGTGTGGTGGTTCACACCTGTAATCTCAGTACTTGGGAGGCTAAGACAGGAGCATCACCTATCGAAGACTGGCCTCAGCAATTTAGCAAAACCCTGTTTCAAAATAAAAAATATAAAAGGGCTAGGGGGTTAGCTCAGAGGTAGAACTCCCCTGGGTTCAATCCCCAGTACCAAAAAAAATCTACTTTACATATCATTGTGCAAAGTATGATGTGTGACTTGAGTGTTATAGATATAGAAATTAAGATTGGAGCATGCATAGTGGCGCATGCCTGTAATTCCAGTACTTGGGAGTCTGAGACAGGAGGATCACAGGTTCATGGGCAGCCAGCCTCAGCAATTTATAGTGAGGCCCTCCTCAATTTAGTGAGACTCTACTTCAAAATAAAAAATAAAATAGGGCTGGGGGTGTAGCTCAGAGGTAGAATGCCCCTGGGTTCAATCCCCAGTACCCAAGAAAAAAACGAAGAAGGAAGGAAGGAAGGAAGGAAGGAAGGAAGGAAGGAAGGAAGGAAGGAAGGAAGGAAAGGAGGGAGGGAGGGAGGGAGGGAGGAAGGGAGGGAAAGATTGAAATAAAGAACCCATGATTGCCTGGCTTATGACTACCAGGTGAGCCCTGAGTTCTCAGTGATGTAGCTTGTGAATTTATCCTTATTCAACAAATTCTGACACTGTGGAACGACATGAATGTGTCGGCTGGTGTTGCTCGCTTGCAACACCACTCCTGGAGTATTTCTTCATGCCAAGGCTGATCTGCTTGAATCTAATCAAGATGACCAGCATGCATCCCAGTTTATAAGCAGTACAGGACACAGAGGAACAAATTAGCCGACATCAAGTGGAAATAATCAGAACGATTCAGAATGTGAGGCTCGTATGCAATCCCCGCCTCCCAGCCTCCCAGGAGCAAGCCGAAGGGAGACCATTAGTGAATTCAGACACACAACAATTAGCTACAATGTGTGGTTAGTGATTAGAGCCTGGTTTGAAAACATCAGCTAGAGAAGACGTTTTGGGGAAACTTGAGAAAATTTGTGTATCTACGGTCTCAGATGATATTAGGAAATTAGTTAGGGAATTAAGGAATTCCTTTTTAGGAGGATAAAAGTGTTGTGCTTATGCAGAAAAGTGTCCTCTTTATTTCTTTTTCAAAATTTTAAGAGATGTCTGCTGAAATAATTAGCATGTCTTTATAGTGAGATGTTTCTCTTCTCTGGAGGGCGCCCTCCTCTCGGGCCTTTGCCTGCATCTGGGAGACAGGACCTGGGCAGCCTCCACGGTCTGGATAAGGGACATGGCAGAGGGGGAGTGGACATCCCCAAAAAGACAGGAGTGCTGGAGAGTGCACCCAGGCACGGAGGAAGATTCTGGGCCCTGTCCTCAGCTTGCCAAGAACAGCTCAGCATCCCCACCTCCTCCCGACGCCAGCGCAGCCTCCTCCCAGGCACCCAGCTCCACGGCCCTGTGCTCAGACCTTCTCTGCCTCCTGGGGACCACCAGGATGGAGCCCAGGGTCTGAGGCCCAGCCACATCTCTTCCTCTCCTGGCTACCCCACACTGCAGCTATCTAGTATCCTTATTCCCTAGCCAAGTACCCAGCACAATGTCCTCGGGCCACAGTTAAGTGTATTGCGCTTTCAGGGAAAGTACCTGACGATCATTTGAAAAGCCGGCCCACAGAGTGAGACACCACTTACACCCTTTAGGATGACTATTCTCATGAAAAGAAAAAAGCAAGTGTTGGTAAGTGTGGGAAAACTGCTTTCCGGCAGTCTCGGAGGACATGGCTCCAGCAGTTAGTGACTTGCGTCAGATCGAGCCTGCTGAGAACGCTCGCAGGAAATGGGTCAAAAGTGTCCCTGAGGATCACGGGACAAGCTCTGCTGAGGACCCTGGTTTTTTCCTTGTAGACCCAGCACGCAGTTGATAGGAACCAAGACATCTACGTAAGATCTAGTATAGTCTTGGGGGTACATAAATATTTGCTTGAGCAAGTAGAAAACAGCAATGCTGGGAAAACAATGTGTTTTTACAATGTTTGGACAACACTAATGATGAGAGCTTTGTTTGCTATATTTGCTTTTCTTGCTGCCTACATGCAACTAATGGTATAAAGGCTGTAGAAAATAAAGATCGGGACCTTGGATGGAATTCCTTGGTCCCCTGTGCCTCAGTCAAGTCGTCTGAGTCTTTCAGCGCCTCTGCGTGATGTGGAGAAACTGGAACCCACACGCGTGGCCAGTGGGAATGTAAAATGGTACAGCCACCGTGGAAGGAATTTTGGTAGTTTCTTACAAAATAAACATAAAAGTACCATATGAGCCAGCAACTCCACTTCTAGGTATTAACTCAGGGAAAGGACAGCAGGGACTCGGCAGAGGTTTGTACACCTGTGTTCACAGCAGCATTATTCGCAAGAGCCAAAGATGAAAAGAATCCAAATTCCCATTATCGGGTGAACAGATAAGTACAATGGACATAATGTACATAAAATGGAATATTATTCAGCCTTCAAAGGGGATGAAGCAGGCAGCCCTGACAGCTGCTTTGTGGAGCAGCAGCTGAGGCGACTCTGGCGCTCACCGTGGAGGCTGAGAAGCCCGAGGAGGGAGTCAAGACCAAGAACAAAAAGCATCCTGACTTGAAGGTATCGGCAGGATGGGTCTGTGGTGCCAGTTAACATGAAAAGGTACACAGACGATAAAATAAAATAGAAACAATAAAAGTAAAAGAGTGAGTGAGAAGGAAGATGAGGAGGCCACACTACTTAGTAAACTAATGAAAACGATTGGGAAGGACCATCAATGGGGCGGGTCAGATTCCGATTGGACAGACAGATGGTCAGAGGAACAGACGCACCTGCACAGCTGGAAATGGAAGATGGAGATGCAGTGGACAGGTTCCCACGTGGAGAGGGGGTGTCCCCTGCCCCAGGAGCCTGCAGCTTTCCTCCAGAACTAGGGTCCCTCAGACCAAGAGCACATCCTCAGTTAGAAACCCACAAATTGAGCCGGGCGTGGTGGCACATGCTTGTAATCTCAGTACTTGGGAGGCTGAGACTGGAGGATCCGGGTTCGCGGCCAGCCTCAGCTACTTAGTGAGGCCTCCGCAACTTAGTGAGACCCTGTTTCAAAATAAAGAATAAAAAATTGGGCTGGGGGTGTAACTCGGAGGTAGAATGCCCCTGGGTTCCATCCCCAGTACCCAAATAAAAAAAAGAAACCCACAAATTGAGCCAGGCATGGTGATGAATGCCTGTAATCCCAGCAGTTGGGAGATAAGAGACAGGAGGATCACAGGTTCAAGGACAGCCTCAGCAACTTAGTGGGATCCTGTTTCAAAAATTTTTTTTTTTTCCGTACCGGGGATTGAACACAGGGGCGGTCTACCTCCGCGCTACGCCCCCGGCCCTATTTTTTATACTTTATTTTGAAACCGGGTCTCACGAAGTTGCAGAGGGCCTCACTAAGGAGAGAGAGAGAGAGAGAGAGAGAGAGAGAGAGCTGAGGCTGGCCACAAACCCGGATCCTCCGGTCTCCGCCTCCCAAAGTACTGGGATTACAAGCGTGCGCCACCACGCCCAGCCTGTTTCAAATTTTATAAATAAATAAATAAATAATAAAAAGAATTGAGGGTGTATCTCAGAGATAGAATGTCCCTGTGTTCAATCGCTAGTACCAAAAAAAAAAGTAAATGGCCAATGTTTTTGTTTTGTTTTTGCAGTACTGGGATTGAACCCAGGGCCTTGCTCATGCTAGGTAAGCATTCTGCCAGAGCTACTTCCCAGCCAAATGGTAAGTTCTGATGGCTATCAAATGGGGATGGGATGGGGAAAATACCGGTTCTGTGAAAATACCCCTCTCTGCATTAATGGCAGCTCATTCAGCTCTCATCTTTTTTTCTTCCAGTAAATTATTCTTTTCTCACTGTTTTAACAAATGACAAAACAACATAAAAATGTTTGCACCTTTGTCTGGAGAATTTTAATTTTTTCATTTATCATTGTAAAACAAAGGACAATTTTATAACACTTTTTATGTAGCTGTCACATGTAGGGCAATCTGCCTTTAAGTAGGGACAAATTACTTTAAAAAATGAACCTAAGCCGGGCATGGTGGCGCACGCCTATAATCCCAGTACTTAGGAGGCTGACATAGAAGGACCACAAGTTTGAGGACAGTCTCAGCAAGTAGTAAGACTCTCAACAACCTAGTGAGACCCTGTTTCAAAATAAGAATAAAAAGGGCTGGAGGTGTAGCTTAGAGGTAGAATGCCCCTGGGTTCAATCTCCAGTACCAAAAAAAGTTAAAAGAGTTGGGGTGTAGCTTGAAGGTAGAATGCCTCTGGTCCAATCCCCAGCAACACACACACACACACACACACACACACACACACACACACTGAACGTAGTTTTTCCTTCAAGTCAAGCATCTTGTTTAAACAAACTTACTGTGTGTGTGTGTGTGTGTGTGTGTGTGTGTGTGTGCTGCCTCTGATACACCTCACCTCGTGAAGCCACCAGGATCCAGAGCCTAAGTCACACCCAGACCCCTCTCTGTGTCTCAGCCGTCTGCAGCAGGGGCCGTGCAGAGGGGCCTGGTGCTGAGTGGCCATGCGTCACGGTCATCGCTGAGCACATGTGTGTGCGTTGTGTGCCCTGGGATGCAAAACAGACTTGAACTGTCCAACAGTCTCCAACCACAGCCCCTGCCCAAAGTCTCACTGCAAGTCAGTGGGGCTGGCCTAAACCCCAACCAGGTCTCCGAGGATGGGGCCAAGATAACTCCAGAGCAGACCAGAGTCCCAGGGAGGGTTTTACCCGGGCTCCACTGCCCTCAGCTGCCCAGCAGGACCCACAGCCTGCTCCTCTGGGGGCACGTCCCTGTGGACTTGCATAAGGTTTACAGACTTAGAGTCTGCTCTGCCAGGCCCTGGGGAGCGGGAGGTGGATGAGCTCCAGGTTAGCGCTTCTCCAGCAGTCCCGTCTCTCCAGGGCTCAGGTGAACAAGCTCCACAAATTAGGAGGCTACCAAGGAGGGAGAGGCACACGGTCACTGGGGAAGTAGCATGTCCTGACTTCCCAGGGGACAGGACTGAGAAGCTCTGCATCTGGTGCCTGCCTAGCCCCTGCTCTACCCATGTCCTGCCCTGGCTGACTTTAATCTCCAACCCCCCCCAGTGATGAACCGCAACTGCGAGTGCAATCGATTTTGACGAAGCCTGGCATGGTGGTGTACACATGTGACCTGAGTACTTACTTGGGAGGCTGAGACAGGAGGATTGCACATCTAAGGCCAGCCTCAGCAACTTAGTAAGACCCTGTTTCCAAAAAAAGAAATTAAAGAAGGACTTGGGTCAGGCATGGCGGTGCCTGCCTGTAATCCTAGCACTTAGGAGGTTAAGACAGGAGGATCCAGGTTCAAGAACAGCCTCAGCAATGTAGTGACACTCTCAGCAACCTAGGGAGACCCTGTTTCAAAAAACAAAAGATAAAAAAGGGTTGAGAGTGTGGCTCAAAGGTAGAATACCACTGGGTTGAATCCCTAGTACTTAATAAGCGAATAAATAAAAATAAAAAGGGAAGCCAGGCATGGTGGCACAAACTTGTAATCCCAGTACTTGGGAGGCTGAGACAGGAGGATCAAAAGTTCATGGCCAACCTCGGCAACTTAGTGAGGTCCTCCGAAACTTAGTAAGACCCTGTTTCAAAAATAAAAAATAAAATGGGAGCCGGGCGTGGTGGCGCACGCTTGTAATCCCAGTACTTTGGGAGGCGGAGACCAGAGGATCCGGGTTCACGGCCAGCCTCAGCTCTCTCGCTCTCTCTCTCCCTGTCTCTCTCTCCCTGTCTCTCTCTCTCTCTCTCTCTCTCTCTCTCTCTCTCTCTCTCTCTCTACTTAGTGAGGCCCTCCGCCACTTCATAAGACCCGGTTTCAAAATAAAGTATAAAAAAATAGGGCCGGGGGCGTAGCGCAGAGGTAGAACGCCCTTGCGTTCAATCCCCAGTACCGCAAAAAAAATAAATAAATAAAAAATAAAATAAAATGGGGGTGGGGGTGTAGCTCAGAGGTAGAATGCTCCTGGGTTCAATCCCCAGTACCCCCCCCAAAAAAACTGGACATGGTGGCACACACCTGTAATCAGGCGTGTGGGAAGCTGAGACAGGAGAATCGCAGGTTCAAGGCCAGCCTCAGCAATTTAGTGAGGCCCTCTGCAACTTAGTGACACTGTTTCAAAATAAAATTTACAAAAATAAATAAATAGCTGGGCGTGGTGGCACATGCTTATAATCCCTGTACTTGGGAGGCTGGGACAGAAGGATCGCAGGTTCAAAGCCAGCCTTGGCAATTTAGGGAGGCCCTCAGAAACCCAGTGAGACCCTGTTTTCAAATAAGAAACAAAATTGGGCGGGGGGCATAGCTTGGAGGTAGAATGCCTCTGGGTTCAATCCCAAGTACCTAAATAAATAAATAAGGCTGGGAGTATAGCTCAGAGGTAGAAGGACCCTGGATTCAATACCCAGTACCAAAAATAAAAAGATAGATGATGGATAGATGATAGATAAATGATAGACAGATAGATAGATAGATAGATAGATATAGATAGATTTTGATGAGTTCTGTGAATTCTTTTTTTTTTTTTTTGCAGTACCGGGGATTGAACCCAGGGGTGTTCTACCTCCGCACTACACCCCCGGCCCTATTTTTTTTTATACTTTATTTTGAAACCGGGTCTCACGAAGTTGCGGAGGGTCTCACTAAGTACAGAGAGAGAGAGAGACAGGGAGAGAGAGAGAGAGAGAGAGAGGGAGAGAGCTGAGGCTGGCCGCGAACCCGGATCCTCTGGTCTCTGCCTCCCAAAGTACTGGGATTACAAGCGTGTGCCACCACGCCCGGCTGAGTTCTGTGAATTCTTCTAGTGAGTAATTGAGCTTGAGGGTGTCAGAATCGGTGTCAGAGGTGAAGGTGATCTTGTTTCCTCTGAACTGTGGCCTTGGCTCAGCCCTGGCACCCTGGCACGCTGAGCAGTCAGCACACGCTCATCCAGGTGGCTCCTGGTCAAGGCTGAGTGAGATTTATCCCAAGCACTGCCCTGCACACCTGTGCACGCCGCGGTCAGTCCCTGCAGCCCCCTGCAGGTGGGGACTCTCGTCAGCCCTCCACAGACGAAGAAGCTGGGGGTCAGGAAGGTGCGGCACGTGGAGGGGCCAGGAAGGGAGCCAGGCCTGCCCGACTCCAAGCTCAGGACCTGACCACCGCGGGCACTGCCCTCCCCCCTCTCCAGGACGTCACCAGCCTGGGAGGTCCTGGGAAACCGAACAGAGAAAGTGAGGCACGCGAGCCTGCAGCCCGAGGCTTCCCAGATCAGGGTGACAGGGCTCAGGCCTCCTGAGTGTCCCTGGGACGTCTCCATCGCTCCCAACAGCCCCATCCCAGGTTCCTCAGTCCTGCACCGAGGCTGGCACCTGCCAATGTCCTTGTGGGCCACACAGGTCACTTAAATGATGAAGCACAGGGGGACTGAGGAGGAACAGGGAGAGGAACTGGGTGGGGGTGGGGGGTGGAGAATGATCTCTATAGCCATACTTCACAATCGTGGGGGAAAGGGGCACTGGAGATTGAACCCAGGGCATTCTACCTCCAAGCTACATCCCCTAGCTCTTTTTATTTTTTATTTTAAAACAGGGTCTCACTAAATTGCTGAGTGTCTCATTATATTGCTGAGGTTGGCCTTGAACCTGCTATCCTCCTGTCTCAGCCTCCTAAGTACTGGGATTACAGGCATGCACCACTATGCCCGGCCAGACTTCACAAACTTTATTGTGGTTCTTGTCTTAAACACAGGGAGGGCCAAAGCAGACACATCTTCGGGTCTGTTGTCTCTGACTGTCAATGACACAGCTCAGCTCTTCCCACCTCTGCTGCCCCGCCGGTCACCATGCGCTTCAGCCCCCTCGCTCTGTGACAGCTGAGGTCCTCTCACCACAGCACACTGCTCTCCCTGCTCCCACCACTCTCCTGTTTTTTAATACCACTGGTTCCCGCCTATTCTGCTAGGCTCAGCGTCAGAGCCAGCTCTCAGAATTTTCCTCTGACCCTGCACACCTCAGTAACAGAGCTCAGGCCTCCTGACCACAGCCCAGGGCTCCCCCACTCCTGCTTCACCATCCACTCTCCACTGCCACGGGCTTTCCCATGGCTGCTCCAGAATCAACTAATTGCTCATTCAGATGGTTAGTCAGTCAACTAACCTGACACTTATTGAGTGCCTTCTCTTTATGTGGCTCTATTCTAGGCACCAGGGAAACATAAAGAAGGGTAGGTTCTTACCCTCGTTGACCGTAGGAGGAGTCAGACAATACACTGAGGATCACACATATGGATCGTTAGTTACACCCAGTAATAAAGGCTATGTGGAGAAACACAGAGGGCACTAAAAAAACAGGAGGCTAAGAGACGAGGGGCCGGTCCCTGTGCACCGGTGGGTCTGTGCTAGGGATTAAAGCCCTGGCTCCAGGCCGGGTACGTGGGAGATGTTCAATAACCACGGCTCCTGGGATCGGTCTTCTCCTGCTTCCTGCCTCCTGCCCGCCATTCACGCCACCTCCAGAGGGCAAAGGGCAGGTATCCCTGGAGGTAGAGAAGCCTAAGGTGACCTTATCTGTGCCTGGACTTTGGTTTCAGTCCCCAAGAACTGATAACCAGAGGAAGGAACCGCACTTTCTTTTCCTTTCCTTTCTTTCACCTGTGTTACTAGGAATTGAACCCAGGGGCATTGTACCACTGAGCTACACCCCCAGACTGTGTGTGTGTGTGTGTGTGTGTGTGTGTGTGTGTGTGTGTTATTGAGGATTGAACCCAGCAGCGTCCACCACGGCCTCTCCCCAGGCCCAGCAGCTCCTCAACAGCTCCCTTTTGTGGAAACAGAGTAGGAGAGGTAACTTCTTTGCGGGTAACTTCACTCCTGCTTCCCATGCCTCCAAAAACCTTCGCCAAGGCAAGGAGGTCCCGAACCTTCTTCAAAACACTACCTTGAGCCGGGCGTGGTGGTTCATGCTTGTAGTCCCAGTACTTGGGAGGCTGAGACAGGAGGATCGCAGGTTTGAAGACAGCCTCAGCAAATAGTGAGACTCTCAGTGATGGGTGATGGGGAGAGGAGATGGAAGGAAGATGGGGGTGAGGGAGCAGAGGAGAGGAGGCTCGTGGACACAATGACACTGGGTAGCAGGAAAGGGGTGCACGTGGCAGACACCAGGCAGGCTTCTTAGCCCTGGGTCAGGACTGCCCCACCCCCACTGCCGTGGACCAGCAGGTTCACCAGTGTGGCTAATGTCTTGCTGGAGGGACGAATAAGGGCTGTGGAGACAGAGGAAAAGCCCTTCGCCCTGGGTATCAGGCAGCTTCTAAGACACGAGGACAGGAGGTGACCCTCATGCTGAGCTCTTCAGTCTGTCCCCTGCCTCCTTCCCTACCAGGCCTGCCCCAGTCCAACTCTGCACATAACTTATGCTCACCACACGTTTGCTGAATGAATAATTTGATAGCTATAAAGTGACAACCCTACAAAAGCCTACTCCTTCAAATGCATAAAAAAGGTCACCAGGATCACACTGTGGGCTTTTACCCCCGAAAGAGAAATTAGTTGAGAAGTAGTCTGTGTGCCGGGGGAAGGTGCCCAGGTGCCCCTTGGAGGGGTCTCTGCAGCCGGGAGGCACAGGGGACGAGAGCATCGCAGGACCTGTCGAGCAGTGAGAAGCCTTTCTCAGTCCAGCCTCCCGCACACACACACACCTCACCGGGGAAGTCTTTCTAGAATCACAGTCTGCTCAGCTCTGAACCATCCAGGGCTTCCACGACCAACCCATGCCTTTAGCGCCTCTCCCCAGCCCAGAACCCCTGCACGGCCCCCTCCCTGCAGGATAACGCCAGGTCTCCCCACCTCAACTCACACTTACTAACCTGCACCGAGGCCACCTGGCACGCCCCACTTGTCCCTGAACCCCACCCCTCGTGCTCACGTGCTGTCCCTCCTCTCAGCCTGGCCACCTCCTACTAATCTCCAGGACGTCCTCCTGCCTCCTGGGTGACTCCACAGGTCCCTGGGCCGCCTCTGTCACTGCACACATCCCACAGTGTAGGGACACCATAGACGGGGGCTGTGTCCTGGCCACCCTGTCCCCGGCACCCAGCACATCCATGTCACTACCTAGTCATAGACCCACAAGAAGGAATGAATGGCCTGCAGCTGGTGACCATGGTGACAAACCAGGTACTAGGGCCCCAGCCAGGAGCCTGTCTGTGCCCCTCACGCCCCTGCGCCCCCTCTAAGATGGGAGCTGACATTTACTAGCACCTGCTGTGTGGGTGCTTTGTGGGTATGGGCGGCACTGATCCCCTTCGATGGATGAGGACCCAGGACCCGGGGGGGAGGACCCCAAAGCCTGCAGGAGCCCACAGGCCCCACAGTGCCCCAGCCAGGCGGCACGTACTCTGCCTTGAGGTGACTGAGGCCCAGGGCTCAGCCGGATCTTCTCGGCACTGCCCGTGGTACCTGGCCCAAGGCAGACTCCAGAGGCTACTGCAGCAAGGTGGGGGTGGCAACAGGTCCTCACTGTGGAAGCGGCTCAGAGGCAGGTGGGGTGCAGGGCAGTGACTGGTAAGAGCAGCCCCTTCCGCACCTGGCATGGCCCCGCTCACCACCCACTGTAGCCTATCCATCCATGTGAGGGGCCTCCCAGGGGTCCCACTGCCCCAGGCTCCCCTTCTCTGGCCCCCAGACTCCCTTTTCCCAAATCCCTGGTCTTCCCCCACCCCCCAGGCTCTCCAGGACCACCGAGCCCAGAGCCCAGGCCCCTCGGCCCTGAAACTCCATTCCCAACCCCGCGTGGCCGCAGAGTGCGGGGCACAGGACTTGGGAAGGCACACGCATGGGCTTGTTTATTGGGCAAAGTCTTAGAGACTCAGTAAGTAAGGCACTTGGTCCGGGAAGGTGACAGGGTGCTGGGCACCGGGCATGGTAAGTGCTGGCTGCCCTCTGGGTGGCTCCAAGCAGCCCTCTCCCTCAGCCCCTCTCCTGGGAGCCTGAGAACAAGGGGCCCTTTTGTCCAGAGAGAACACATATGGTGACCAGGGGCAGGGAAGGAAGAGGCGGCTCCAGGGCCTGGGGTGGCAGGAGGGTGGGGCTCAGGCGGGGCACTCCTCACACCCTGAAGGCACTAAGACACCCGACTCAGGCACAGTCCTGGCAGAGGGGCAGGGGGGCTCAGCCTGGCTGAGTGGGAGCGGGGAGGGGCGTCACTGGGCCCCGAGGTGCACGATGGGCAGGCTGCGGGGGCTGCCTCAGTTGAAGTCGCGGTTGGGCATGAGCAGGGGGGCCACCAGGGTCCACAGGTAGAGGAAGAGCCCTGCCCAGCTGGCACAGATCTTCACCCACACGGCGGTCCACGTGCTGATCATCTTCCCCGTCTCGCCCGGCCTGCAACACACCATCTTCCCCGTGAGCCTGCCCACAGTCTCGGGACCTCAGGCCTGTTCCCTCACCAATGACCCAGGTGTGACCTCTGATTAAATGCTGGCTCCTCCCCTGGGACTCTAGTCCCTGTCTCTGACACTTTAGAGGTTTGGCCTTGTGACCCTGGACAAAACTCTTGGCCTTGTACCACACTCCTGACCCTGACCACAGTTCCGATCTTGACCCAACTCTAGACCTCAAAACTGACCTGATGTCCGGTCTCTAACCTGTGATGCTAATTCTTTGACCTCACTCCTAGATCTTGACTTTGACCCACCCCTGGCCCCTGACCTTCTCACCCCGATCTTAGCTCCCTGATCCTGGCTTGATGGCCTCCCAAGCCCACTTTAGCCAAATGGCCCAGCCCTGCTGTGTGTGTGCATGCTATACTATCGCTACCCACTAGGCGTGAAAAAGTGACTCTATGTGGCCCAACCCCAGCCCTAGACCTCATGACCCTTATTCCTAACGCTGTGACTCTGATTCGGACCTCCACGCCCTAATCCTAACCCTCCCACCATGAATGCCAAATCTGACCCCCTGATCCACCCAATTTGCAAACCCAGTTGCCCTGTGCAGGCCCCACCCACCTCCTGTGAGGTCCCCTTCCAGTCACTCCCTGACAGTGCCGGGAGCTCAGCAGACTGAGGCACTGGCAGGGAAACTGAGGCGGGACAGGGACAGGCTCCAAGGCAGGTCCAAGATGGACACGCAGACCCCCGGGCCTTGAGCTGGCCTCAAGAACTCCCAGGGAGGGCCAGAGGGGCGACCCGCGGCACACGCACGCCGGGCGCCTCCCGTCCCTGCCGAGCCGCACGCACCTGTACCAGTTGGTGAGCGTCATCATGATGTGCAGTGAGGCCAGCACCAGGCAGAAGTGGAAGAAGGAGTAGCTGTAGGTGACGCCATCCTGCTCGTTGTCGAAGGCTCGGCCCTCGGCGACGAGCACCTGCTGCTGCTGCTGCTGCGTGGCCTCCGCCGGGCACTCCTCCGTCTGCATCAGGCTGTTCACCTGCCGGTGGTCCGAGGAGCGCACACTGGGGAGAGGAAGGGGACTGTCAGGGCACTGCCACCGAGGCGGGCGGATGGGCCGCAGTGGTGGCCCTGGGAGCCATAACGCTGGCCATAACACCTGGCACAGATGGTCTCAGAGCCTCGGAGACCGTTGACCTAGCAGTTTGGACCTGGGCTCAGGAGTTAACTGTTTTTGTTTGTTTGTTTTATATTGTTTGAGTTTTTGTTTTGTTTTGTTTTTGTACTGGGGATTGGACCCAGGGGTGTTCTACCTCCGAGCTTACACTTCCAGCCCTAGTTTACTTTTTTGTTTTGAAACAGGGTCTCAGTACTTGCTGAGACTGACCTCGAACCTGTGATCCTCCTGTCTCAGCCTCCCACGTACTGGGATTACAAACGTGCATCACCACACCCAGTTTAACAAACCACATTGACTCCCAATGGGACACCCACTTTCTGTGTGACCTTGAGCAAGACACTCCCTGAGCCTCTGATTCCCCATCTGTACTCCGTCATGGGAGGACTAAATCAAATGAGGATGCAAAGGCCCCAGCACTGTGGCTGGCACACGAAATAAACAATAAATGGTCACTATTACTATGATTGTTCATGTGCCATTTCCACAAGCACGTGCTGAGTACCTAGAGCTGCATTCGTTAATAATGTTAATAATTAACAACGCGCATTTGCCATTACACCCGGCTCCCAGACATGATTTAGAGAAAATGTTTTGAAAAAGGTTAAAACAAGCCAGGCATGGTGGCACATGTCTGTAATCCCAGTACCTGGAAGGCTGAGACAGGAGGATTGCAGGTTCAAGGACAGCCTCAGTAACTTAGCTAGACTTTCAGCAATCCAGCAAGACCCTGTTTCAAAACAAAATATAAAGGCCGGGCGTGGTGGTGCACGCTTGTAATCCCAGTACTTTGGGAGGCGGAGACTGGAGGATCCGGGTTTGCGGCCAGCCTCAGCT
>PVJS01028419.1:0-11320 GCA_004027185.1 Glis glis | reverse complement strand
ACTTGTAATCCCAGTACTTGGGAAGCTGAGACAGGAGGATCACAGATTCAAAGCCAGCCTCGACAATTTAGCAAGGCTCTCAGCAACCTAGATCCTGTTTCCAAATAAGAAATAAACCAGGCATGGTGGCACACGTTTGTAATCCCAGTACTTGGGAGGCTGAGACAGGAGGAGCGCAGGTTCACGGCCAGCCTCAGCAACTTGTGAGGCCCTCCACAACTTAGATAGACCCTGTTTCAAGATAAAGAACCTCGGAGAACAGAGGGTAGATGCAGACAGTGGCGCCCAGGGAAATGCTGGGCCACAGGGAGGCAAACTGTGAGCCTGCCGGATTCAGTGTAATTAACAATTATACTGAATATTATGATCCAGTGACTACTATAAAACAGCCCGTCACATCTACCCATTGTGCAAATGTTCAGAGAGCTGCAATAATATTAAACACTTACTCATTAACTACCACTTGCCAAGTTCCTTCTAAGTGTTTTATACCTAGCAATTCATCGTACCACCCTTCAACAATCCAATGACGTAGGTACTATTTTTGTCCCCATTTTACAGATAAGGAAACTAAGGCCCAGAGAGGGTAAGTGACCTGTCCAAGATCACATAGCTAGCCAGTGGCGGTGCCAGGTTCAAAGGCAGGCACCCAAGTCCACACTGATAATCGCTTGCATCGATGCCCCTTTAAAAAGTGGCCGTGGGATCCTCAGCACGCGCTCCCCTCTCCAGGGGAGACTGTGGGGCCACAGCCATGTCCACCACCATAGAGGGTACCATCCTCCTCTTCCTGAGGAGGAATCTGAGGCTCAGAAAGGCTAAGTCATTTTCCCAAGGCCACACAGCAAGTGAAACACTGAACCTAGCCCCACTGGCCCCAGCCCGGCTCCTTCCCTGTCCCCCCTCCAGGGGACTGAGCAGGAGACAAGGTGGCCTGGTGTGCGGGGAAGGGCCTGGGCCAGGAGGCAGGGTCCAGCCACCTCTGCTGCCCACTCATGCTGTGCCCTCTGAGGGACTCGGTTTCCCCAGCAGCACGAGGCAGGGGCTGGGCAGGCTGCTTACTGACGGCACCTTCTGGTTTGGTGTCTGGGCTCCCACGGCCTCCCCCTGCCTCCGCTCTGGCCCCCAGTTGTGATCCCCCCAGAGAGCAGAGCCTGCCGTACCTGATGAAGAGGGTGCACAGGATGAAGATGACGAGCCCCACGATGCTGGGCGCGTCCCACCACTGGCTCTCGTAGCCCTCAGAATCCGCCAGGATCGTCTTGTTGCCCAGGTAGGTGAGCAGGTGAGGATTGCACTTCTGGTCTGGGGACGGGAGCACAGTCACCCTCCGCCCCTGCAGGTTCTCGGGAGCCAGATAGCACCAGGGAAAGGCGGACAGCTAACCCCAGAGGACAGACAGACAGAAACACAACCACCACGCAAGGCCCAGCAGCAGACCGCACTCGCAGACAGAGTGAGAGACCGCTCAGGAGCAGACGGACCTCCCGCCTGGGACGGCCCGGTCACCTGTGAGGCCCGTGGCTCCTTACAGGCCAGACCAGCCGGGGAACAAGGCCGGGCCTCCCCAAGCCTCAGCCCACACTCACCAGGGACATTGGAGAGGGCCGACCAGGTGACAAACATAGTGTAGAGAGTGACGACGGAGGCCTGCAGCAGACCCGAGTTGGGCTGGGCGTCCTGGAAGACCATTCATCAGTGAGACCCTGCCAGCGCTGGGCACCCTACTCCCACCCGGACCACTCGCGCCGGCCAGCCCAGGATGTAGCCCCCCACATCCCACCCGCGCCCTCTGGGAGCCTTTCTGCTGAAGACCTGGAAGCCCACCTGCACTACCTTTGGGACTCCTGGCCTGCCGGGAGTCAAACTGAGGCACTGCAGATGCGCAATGGGGTCCAGAGGCACTTTCTTTTTTCTTTTCTTTTTTTTAATGTGGTACTGCAGGAGCCCTGGTACTGGGGATTGAGCCCAGGGGCATTCTACCTCCAAGCTACACCCCCAGCCTTATTTTACTTTTATTTTGAAACGGTCTCGCTAGCCTAGTGAGAATCTCACTATTTGCTGAGGCTGTCCTTGAACCTATAATCCCCCCATCTCAGCTTCCCAAGTACTGGGATCACAAGCGTGTGCCACCACACCCAGCTTTATTTTTTATTTTGAAAACAAGATCTCACTAAGTTGCTGAGGGTCTCACTCAAGTTGCTGAGATTGGCCTCAAACCTTCAATCCTCCTGTGTCAACCTCCCATGTACTGGGATTTAAGGTGTGTGCCACCACACCCAGCTCAGAGACATTTTCTGAAGAATAGACATTTATTTCTGGGAGCCCCCACCCACTGTCCCAGATGGTCCAGGAGGGGACTGCACCCTGAGTCTAGGACTCCTCGCTCACTAACTCCTAATGTCTTCTGATTTGCATGAAAGCAAAAAACAACATCAATAACTACAACAACAGCTAAAGTCTAACTGAGAGCTTGGTGCCAACTCCAAGTGCTCAATCCTGAGAGTAACTCCAAGTAACAGATATTACAATCCCCATTTTACATTTGAGGGCAGAGGGGCACAGAGGGGTCAGGGGACTTTCCCAAAGACACCCAGCCCGCAGATGGGAGATGCAAGACTCTAAGCTCAGAAAGCTGTCTTGTAGCCCGCGCACACAGCGCAAGCCTCTGTGACTGTCAGCCCTGCCCTGGAACCCAGGTACTGAGGTCCCAGCTGTCAAGGGGCGGGGTGCACAGTCAGGCTCACCTGGATCTTGGGCAGGACAGCGACGATGGAGACACAGAAACACAAGACGAGGTTGAGGCCGATGAAGACTTTGCCCTCATGGCAGGCGCCGGACTCCGTGTAGTAGATGAACATGAGCGTCACAGCCGCGATGGACAGCGTGTAGAAGAGGAAGGTGAAGAAGAAGAGGCCTGGGCGGGAGGGACAGTGAGCGGGGCTCAGGAGGCGTGGCCCCCATCCCTCAAGGAGCTTGCACAGTGAGCAGGGCTCTGGAGGTGCGCCCCCCCCTCCCTCAAGGGGCCAGCACAGTGAGTGGGGCTCAGAAGGCACGGGGCTCAGGAGGCACAGCCCCCCATCCCTCGAGGGGCCTGCACAGTGAGCAGGGCTCAGGAGGCACGACCCCCATCCCTCGAGGGGCCTGCATAGTGAGCAGGGTTCAGGAGGCACAGGGCTCAGGAGGCGCAGCCCCCCATCCCTCGAGGAGCCTGTACAGTGAGCGGGGCTCAGGAGGCACGACCCCCATCCCTCGAGGGGCTTGCCGGTCAGCCCACCCCTCTCAGGCCTCCAGTTCCCCATCCTAGGAATGGGGCCTGCACAGTGAGCGGGGCTCAGGAGGCGCGGCCCCCCATCCCTCCAGGGGCTTGCCAGTCAGCCCACCCCTCTCAGGCCTCCGGTTCCTCATCCTAGGAATGACATCAGTGTCTCCCACTGGCCCTTCTGCATTACCGCCCCATCCTGAACTAAGATGATTCATGCGCTATAAGAGGCAACTGTCACCATAGATTTGAGTTCAAAACAGCCTGGTCAAACTGAACTCGGTTCATGGTGGTGGGAGAGAGACCTGCAAGTTTAGAGAGATGGGAAGCCCCAATGGGCACCCAGGGGCACCTTTATCTTGATATATTCCTAAGAACTGATTGAGACTTGACAGGGACTCCTGCTACTGGGGCTGCAGTGACCGGTGTCACCTGAAGTTCGGTCTGGACACCACGCAGGGCCAGATGTGAACACCTGTCCTGCAGGAGCCCTGAACACTGCCTTCCGACGCTCTCCCCCTCCGGCCTGCCCCTCTGCCTGGGCTCCCGGCTGTCCCCGGCTCCTGCCCTCCGCTCCCCAGGGGCCCTGGTGGCACTGACCTGCGTACCAGGCGCGGGAGTCACGCTCCTCGGCCTTGCACAGCCACTGCTGGTTCCAGGAGTGTGCAAAGTCGATGAACAGGACCAGCTGGATGAGGATGAAGAGCAGGGAGCCCACGACGCCAAAGTAGAACCAGACTGCGGGGGAGGGGACTGAGTGGGGACAGCCACAGCCCCCGTCCCCCTCCCACACCCAGCTACCCATTCTCTCCTCGTCCGTGCCACTGGGGACACTAGGAAGAAGCAGAGTCCCCGGCCTCAGGGAGCCCCTAGCCACGCAGAGACGTGCACGGTGTGGCAGAGTACAGGTCAGGGGCCAGGGGTCCCCCACCCCGAGTTGGTCAGAGGCCATGAGGCCATGAGATGGAGTGCTGCCTCGTAGGTGGGGGCCCGGCCAGCAGCAGGGTCAGCGTGCCAGGGCAAAGGGCAGCCCTGCGTGCTCCTCCCTCCACGGCCCCGCCACCCGCCCCGGCCCCCACACCACCTACTGTTGGAGAAGGAGCCGTCCGGGATGTAAAAGGCACCCACAGTAATGCCCACAAGGATCAGGAACTTAAAGAACCAAAACCTACAGCGGGGGTGAACAGGAAACTGAGTGGGGACAGGGACACTGGGCCTGGCCCCAGTACCTCCAACCCGAAGAGCAGACACCGGGAGAGGGGAAGAGGGACTTCCTGAAAACCTGTCCTGCCCCTAGAAAGAGCCCCAAGGGGCAGAGAGGAGAGAACCAAGCCGTGAGCAGGGTTGCCCGGGTTCCAGCCAACTGTGTCACTAAAGTGCTGTGTGACCTTAGGCATCCTGTTGCCCTTTCTGGGCTTTCTTTCCTCCTCAGAGAAATGGTCATAACTAAATGAGTTGTTCTCTGTGCTGTGTCCCCTTCTTCTGTGGCTCCCGAGTCTGAGGATGGGGTCTACAGATCCCGGGAGACAGGCAGAGGAGGAGAAACGCCACGGAGAAGGGTGCAGGCGGGGGCCCTGCTCACCCGTTCTGGATGGCAGCCCGGGGGTCCTGGCTGCTGCGCACGCAGATCATGAGCAGGGTGAAAAGGAAGAAGAAGGCGGCCATGGCGAAGCACATGCGGTAGACGGCCCGGAAGCCCAGCAGGGAGCCACAATCGATGTAGCCCTGCAGGATCACGGGGTCCCCGGCCCCCTCCTCACACACCCAGGGCAGCTGTGGAGACAGACAGGGCCGCTTGAAGGACCACCCACCCAGAGCCCCAGGGGGACTGGGAAGGAGGCTCCCAGGCAGGGGCTGGCAGGCGCAGGAGGGACGCGGGGTCTCCCGCCTCCATCTCCACCGCTGCCCTCCTGCCCGCCTCTGGGGCTGGAGCCCTGTGAGTGAGCTCCCCGAGACCCAAGGTCTGGTCCCCGCCTGTTCCTAGCTGTCTACACCCCCATCCCCTGGCACCCAGAGGCCTCAGGAACACACTGCGCTGTCCAAAGTGGGGTTTCCTGGAGTGGTCCCACCGCCACCTGTCTGAGGCACTAGGGGTTTGGGGAGGGTCCCAGGCCCCTCTTCTGCAGACTCGGGCCTCTAGGGTGGGGTCTGGGAGTCTACATTTCCAGACACCCCAGGACTCACACTTGGACACACACCAAAACATGGGAGCCGCTGGCCTAGGTGCTGTGCTCGGTGTGTGCCAGGCTACGGAACTCAGCTGCAGGGAAGATGGGGCTCCCCAAGTCCAATGGCAGCATTCACAGGGAAAACAGCACCCCCTGGCCAGTGTCGGGGCAGCAACGGTGACAGACCTTCCAAGGTGACCGTGCCTTAGGAGAATCAGGAATCCCCATGGAAGGTCCCGGCTCCCACCACTGAGCCCCCAGCCCGCGCCGCCCACCTCCACACTCACCTTATAGAGCTGACTCTCTACCCCGGGGCTCATCATGATGATGCATACCAGCACCCCCAGGAAGAGGAGGAAGGTGAAGGCCAGGCGGCTCACCGTGGAGTTGCGGCTGGAGGGGCAGCAGCAGCACAGGACGCAGGGGGCGGAGCCACAGAGGCAGGACGCCTGAGGGAGGGGGAGGGGCACCGTGACTCCTGGGCTCCCTTTCCGCCCAGATGTGCAGCACCCAGCACCTGCAAGGCTATCTCCAAATCCACCCTGAGCCAGGCGGGCACACGCTCTTCCCAGATGTCATCCCATGTAACTTCCAAGCCAGAGGGGGAAACTGAGTCACATAGGACCACAAAGCCAGTAAGCAACAGAACCCAGACTCAAACCTAGATCTATCTCAAATGCTACTGTGGAAAGAGAGAGCTGGGGTCACACTGCTCCTCACTAAGCAGAGGGGAGTGGTTAAAAAAAAATCAGGCCAGCTCTGCCACCTGTGCGACCTTATACAATGTACTCCACCTTTCTGAACCCGTTTCCTCTTCTGCAAGACAGTCCCTACTCACAAGGCAGTTGTGAGAACAAAATAGAGATTTGGGGGGGTACTGGCAATTAAACCCCGAGGATTCTACCTCCAAGCTACACCCCAGCCCGATTTTATTTCTTATTTGGAAACAGGGCCTCACTAAGTTGCTGAGGCTGACTTTGAACCTGCGATCCTCCTGTCTCAGCCTCCCAAGTACTGGGATTACAAGCTTGCACCACAATACCCCGCTTGAAATGGGGATTTTAAGTTTTAACCCCCTCAGACTCCCTTTTCCCTCTCCCGCTGAGTTTGTCACCATAGGACCATAGGATTTCCTATCATCTGATATGCCTTGTGTGTATGTGTGTGTGTGTGTGTGTGTGTGTGTGTGTGTGTGTGTGTGCGCGCGCGCCTGCACAGGCAGTATGTACTGGGGATAGAACCCAGAGGTGCTCACCACTGACCTACATCCCCAGCCCCTTTTATTCTTTAAGACAGGGTCTTGTATGCCAGGTACAGTGGCACACACCTATAATCCCAGAGACTTAGGGGGCTGAAGCAGGAAGACTGCCAACTGGAGGCCAGCCTCAGAAATTTAACAAGACCCTAGATCCTGGTGTGTGTGTGTGTGTGTGTGTGTGTGTGTGTGTGTGTGTGTGTTGGCACCAGGGATTGAACCCAGGGGCACTCTATCACTGAGCTATATCCCCAGCCATTTTTATTTTTAAATTTGAGTCAGGGTCTCTGCTAAATTGCCAAGGCTGGCCTCCAACTTGTGATCCTCCTGCCTTAGCCTCCCCAGTAGCTGGGATTACAGGTGTGCACCACCACACCCAGCTTGTATTTACTTGTTTGTTTGCCTCCCCTTTCTAGCAGGGCATTGAGTTTTGTCTGTTTTGCTCACTGTGCTATTCCCAGAAAATGAAACGGTGCCTGGCACACAGTAGGAGCTCGTGGCCCATCGGTTGAGTGGATATAAGGTGCCTGGCATCGAACCAGACATGCATCAAGACCTCAAAGAACAGCAGGCACATAATACACATCTGTTGAATGAATGGAATTGAGAATCCCAGTGACCAGTCCCCACTCTGAACTGTACCAGTGTGGGACAGCAGGTGGCAGTCTAACCCCCCCAGGGTCCTCCCAGTGGCTGAAATCAGAGGGGCTGCTGAGGCCACACCTCTCACAGCTGGTACCTGGAAAGGGGACTGGTTCCTGGGAGCCAAGTCTGCAGCCCGCCTCTGAGGAAACACACCCCCGATGGAGCTGCATCTGGTAAG
The DNA here is from genome assembly GCA_004027185.1 of Glis glis. Taxonomy (NCBI): domain Eukaryota; kingdom Metazoa; phylum Chordata; class Mammalia; order Rodentia; family Gliridae; genus Glis; species Glis glis. Next base: position 3,812 of record PVJS01028419.1, on the reverse strand, counting down.
CTGTGTATTGTCCCACACAGCCCCAAGTCCTCTCCCAGGTATTGAAGAGCCAGAGACAAGCCCGGGACGGGAGGGAGAGTAAACAAAGCATCACATGCATCGTGGGGTGGGGGGGATTGAACCCAGGGGCATTCCACCTGAACTACACCCCCAGCCCTATTTTTTTTTTTTTTTTGCGGTACCGGGGATTGAACCCAGGGGCGTTCTACCTCCGTGCTATACCCCCGGCCCTATTTTTTTATACTTTATTTTGAAACCGGGTCTCACGAAGTTGCGGAGGGCCTCACTAGGTAGAGAGAGACTGGGAGAAAGAGAGAGAGAGAGGGCTGAGGCTGGCCATGAACCCGGATCCTCTGGTCTCTGCCTCCCAAAGTACTGGGATTACAAGCGTGCACCACCACGCCCGGCCCCTATTTATTTATTTATTCATTTATTTTTGAAACAAAGCCGGGCATGGTGGCACACACTTGTAATCCCAGTACTTGGGAGGCTGAGACAGTAGGAGCTGGGTTCACGGCCAGCCTCAGCTACTTAGTGAGGTCCTCCACAACTTAGTGAGACCCTGTTTCAAAATAAAGAACAAAAAATAGGACTGGGGTGTAGCTTGGAGGTAGAATGCCCCTGGGTTCAATGCCCAGTGCCAAAAATAAAATAAAATATAAAAAATAAAAAGGACTGGGGGTGTAGCTCAGAAGTAGAATGCCCCTGGGTTCAATCCCCAGTACTGGGAAAAAAAAAATCATGGCACTCCGTAACATGGATTTCTCTACCAAATGGGGCTAGTGTGTGGGTAACACTTTACTGGGGTTCATTTGATTATATATAAATTATATCTCAATCAAGTTGATTTTACAAATATAAAAAATTAATATTTACATGAAGAAAAAAACTAAATAGGCACAAAGCTTTAGATTTTGTGAACTTATTAGACTCTCGAGAAATTGCAAATAATTTTAATGTCTGACACCTGGAGACTGTGGTGGCCCATTCACTCCTCTGAATGCCACAGAGGGGAAGGACGAAAGTCACCAGGCTGCAGAGAAGCATGGCCAGTGCTCTGAGGCCCCCACACAGCAGACTACAACCAGGCCCAGCTTCACCCAGGCCCTCAGCAAGGCAGCGGTAGAAAAGCACCAGGAGGCCCGGGGCGCCGACCCGAAGCACCAGCCGAGGCTGAGACAGGAGGATCACAGGTTGGAGGCCAGCCTCAGCATCTTAGCAAGACCCTGTTACAAAATAAAAATAATAAAACAGGGCCAGGGGTGTAGCTCAGAGGTAAAATGCCGCGGGGTTCCATCTCCAGAACCACTCACACAATAAAAGAAGACTTAGAGCATCAAGCATCTTGCATTCAACCAACCCGGCCTCTTTCCAATGAAGACTCCCCCAAAAAGCAGCCAGCCAGCCTCTGCTGCTCGCACACCTCCAATGACACAGCACACGGGACAGCTCTGAGCCCTGAGTGGCTCAGCCCTGAGTGTGCTCCCACTGGCACAGTGGGAGCAGATGCATTCGGTCATCCGCACTCTCTCCTGGTTGTCCCCAGAGCCCGCAACAGAGGTTCTTACAACCACTCCTGGGCACTGCATGGGCAGGAGAGGCAGGCGGCTCAGGGCTGGGCCACAGTGTCAAGTTGTTTGCTTTGAAACAAACTGGCCCTTCCCTTCTGGCTATAGATCCAAAAGAAATGAAGGCAGATATGTACACACCCATGTTCATAGCAGCATTATTCACAGTAGCCAAAAGGGGAAACAACCCAAATGTAGATGAATGAATCAAGGAAATGATACATCCATACAATGCAATATTACTCACCGTGTGTGTGTGTGTGTGTGTGTGTGTGTGTGTGTGTGTGTGTTAATAGGTGTTGAATCCAAAGGCGTTCTACCTCTGGGCTACACCCCAGTCCTTTTTATTTTTTATTTTGAAACAGGGTTTCACTAAGTTGTTGAGGATCTCCCTAAATTGCTGAGGCTGGCATGGAACCTGCAGTCCTCCTGTCTCAGCCTCCCAAGTACTAGGATTACAGGCATGTGCCACCACGCCCGGCTCATTACTCACTCTTAAAAAGAAAGGAGATTCTGACACACATACTGTCTGCCTGCACTTACTGAGGAATCTAGAATCGTCAAATTCACTGAGAGAAAAGGTACAATGGTGGCTACCAGGGGCTGGGGAGTTACTGTTTAGTGGGAGTTTCAAGAAAGGTGTGGTTGGTCATTGTGAATGTACTTAATCCCAATGAACTGCACAGTGTGTGTGTGTGTGTGTGTGTGTGTGTGTGTGTGTGTGTGTGTTATTGAACCCAGGGGCAGTCCACCTGCAAGCTACAATCTGAGCCCTTTTTTAAAAAATTTTTGTTTTGAAACAGGGTCTCACTAGGTTGTTGAGAGTCTCACTACAGTTCTGAGGCTGTCCTTGAACCTGCAATCTTCCTGTCTCATCCTTCCAAGTACTGGGATTGCAAGTGTGCACCACCACACCAGGCTGAACTGTGTGTGTGTGTGTGTGTGTGTGTGTGTGTGTGTGTGTGTGTTTGTTACTGGGGATTGAACCCAGGGGCATTCTATCTCTGAGCTACACCCCCAGCCCTGTTTTATTTTTTATTTTGAAACAGGGTCTCATTAAGTTGTGGAGGGCCTCACAAAGTTGCTGAGGCTAGCCGCGAACCTGAGATCTTCCTGTCTCAGACTCCCAAGTATTGGGATTACAAATGTGTGCCACCACGCCCGGCAACTGTACACTTTTAAATGGCTACATGAAGCCAGGCACAGGGATGCTCACCTGTAGTCTATTGGGGAGGCTGAAGCAGGAGGATCACTGAACCCAGGAGTTCAAGACCAGCTTGGGCAACATAGCAAGACACTGCCTCAAAGGAAAGAAACATGGCTAAAATGACACATTTCATATTATATGTATTTTACCACAATAAAAAAGGGAGGGGGCCAGGCGTGGTGGCACGCCATCATAATCCCAGTACTTGGGAGGCTAAAACAGGAGGATCACAGGTTCAAGGCCAGCCTCAGCCACTTAGACCCTATTTCAAAACAAAGTAATAAAAAATAGAGCTGGGGGTACAGCTCAGAGGTAGAATGCCACTGGGTTCAATCCCTAGTCACACACACACACACACACACACACACACACACACACACACTCGGAGGGGCAGGGGGGCTTCCAGCAGAGCAGGCAGTCAGCTAGGTGCAGTGGGAGGAGGTGGTCCTAGCAAGGGGAATTACGCCTGCCAGGCTCAGTGGACGGTGTGTTCCCAGGGTGGCTGGCGTGGGACTGGAAGTGGCAGTCAACGTCCCTTCGGCCAGGCCAGGCAGTCTGTACTTCACCCCGAAAGCAATGGGAACCACTGCCAAAGAAGAGGAATGACAGCAGGTTTGCGTTTTAGAAATGTCACTTTGAAGCCTGGCGTGGTGGCGCACGCTTGTAATCCCAGTACTTGGGAGGCTGAGACAGGAGGATCGTAGGTTCGCAGCCAGCCTCAGCTACTTAGTGAGGCCCTCCGCAACTTAGTGAGACCCTGTTTAAAAATAAAGAATAAAAAATAGAGCTGGGGGTGTAGCTCGGAGGTAAAATGCCCCTGGGTTCAATCCCTAGTACTGCAAAAAAAAAAAAAAAATGTCACTTTGGGGCGCCAGGCATGGTGGCGCACGCTTGTAATCCCAGTACTTTGGGAGGCGGAGACCGGAGGATCTGGGTTCACGGTCAGCCTCAGCTCTCTCTATCTCTCTCTCTCTCTCTCTCTCTCTCTCTACTTAGTGAGGCCCTCCGCAACTTCATGAGACCTGGTTTCAAAATAA
>PVJS01028418.1:6520-25617 GCA_004027185.1 Glis glis | reverse complement strand
GAGAGAGAGAGAGAGAGAGAGAGAGAGAGAGAGAGAGAGCTGAGGCTGGCCTGGAACCCGGATCCTCCAGTCTCCTCCTCCCAAAGTACTGGGATTACAAGCGTGTGCCACCACGCCCGGCCTTGATTCCTCTGTTCTTTATTTTTAAGCTCTGAATATGGTGGGGTAATTAGGAACTAATTTTTTATCTATTAAAAATATGAGATTTTAAAATAAGCAAATGAACCAGGCATGGTGGCACACATCTATAACCCAGGACTTAGGAGGCTGAGACAAGATGGTCGAAGGTTTGAGAACAGCCTTGGCAATCTAGCAAGACTCCCTTTCAAAAAAAAAAAAAGTTTAAAGAGCTTGGGGCATAGCTCAAGGGTAGAAAGCACCGAAGTTCAATCCCTAATATTACACACACACACACAAATGAGTAAATAAAAAAATAAAAGCAAATGGTCCTCTTTATGACAAATTAAAGGTATCTCTGCAAATATCGGCATTCCTGACTTTGCTGATATGTGATGTCCAAGGGACTTCTTTAGCTCTTGAGGAATGATGCCTGTCCTCACTTTTAGGGCCAACCTATCTGCTAAAAACAGCAGGCACATTGCCTAGGCCTCACCATAATTATCAGGGTCCAGGAAAGTGTATTAATTTTTAAAAAATCACTAGAAAAATTAATTGCTAGGTGAATAAAATATTTCAGTATATAATTGATATAGTTATGACAATGCTCTTTTAACATATACATTTAATTTTTTTTTTTTTTGCGGTACTGGGAATGGAACCCAGGGGCATTCTACCTCCGAGCTACACCCCCAGCCCTGTTTCTGTTTTTTATTCTTTATTTTGAAACGGGGTTTCACTAAGTTGCAGAGGGCCTAAGTAGCTAAGGCTGGCAGCGAACCCGGATCCTCCAGTCTCAGCCTCCCAAGTACTGGGATTACAAGCGTGTGCCACCATGCCTGGCCTCTTTTAATATTTTTATGGAGGAAAAAGACTACAAAAGCAAAAGTATGTAGGGCCTGTGAAAATCATAATGCATCACTGCTACTATTGGCCTAAAGTAATAACAAAAGAGAGAAGGGGAGGAAAAAAGTGTATTTTGTACTATGGTATAATATTAGTCTTTTTAGATTCTGGATATTTCATAAATAAATTTCAACCAGTTTATCAGTCACTCACTGAATGGATTCTAATTCCCTTCAAGCTGAAGCGATAGATATAAAATGAACATATTCCAGGGAGTTTCAATCAGTGGCCAAAACACTGTTCTTGGCTGTATTCAAGTGAAAATTGCCATTCTGTGTACTTCCTCATGAGTTAGTCACTTAATCAAAGACAGCACTAGTTCTCCACTTTACTGGATTCCAGGTTGGATGATCTGTGATAATATGATTGCTCCAGTCATTCATCTGAATGCAGCACCTGGTCCCACTTCAATATTTTATGGAACAGAACACTCCTGAATGAAGACACCACGATCACCAATAGCAGACGCCAAATATATCATGGGATGATTTTAAGCAACTACATATGAGTTTCTGTGCTTGGTGATTGGCACTATGTTGTTGTAAGCTGAACACTGGACAGGTATGGGAAAACCTGATTCTTGCATCTGCTTTCTGTTTTGTCTCTGACCTAAACAAGCAGATGTGCTTCATCTTGGATTGCATGTGGGATGAACCTGGACTCTATTACACTAAATCAAATAAGCCAGATACAGAAAAGTAAATATCATGTGTTCTCACTCATATAAAAGTAGAGAGTAGAATGGTGGTTACCAGGGGATAGATGGTGGTGGGGTTGGGAAGATGTTAGTCAAAGGTTACAAAAGTTCAGTTAGATAGGAGGAATAAGTTGAAGAGATCTATGTGCAACATAATAATATAGTTAATAGCAATCTGCTGTACTCCTGAAAAATAGGAAGAGAGTAGATTTTAGGTGTTCTCATCACAAAAACATAATGTGAGTTAGCTGTTAATTAGCTCAACTTAACCATTCCACAATGTGTACAGATTTAAAAATATCATGTTAAACATAATAAATGCAGAAATTTTTGTCAATGTAAATAAAATAAGATAAAATAAAATTTAAATAAATAAATATTAACTATTTTTTAAAGTGGCTTATTCCTGGGATCCATTCCACTTCTAAATGGCAGTAACTCCATAAAGCAATTCTGTCATTCTCCAGCATGCCTTTATATAATGTTTACTTCCCTTTCCTGAGACCTGGCTAACTGGTCAGCAATTGTTAGGACCTCCTGCTAACAATGAACTCTTGCCATTTTCTGCAAGCATGTTTAGTAACCACCATTTCCGGGCTGTAGTACAGCTTGGTGCATTCTGGGAGGTACTGCTATAATTGCTACATTTCAAAATTCCACAGTGGGTATTTATGAGAGGCCAAAGATTATTATCTTGAGTAAGTACTGGAATATGATCTTAGCTTGTCCTTAATTTGTGAAGTGTCATGGAGGTTGTGAGGTTGTGCTTCCTTTTCTGGGTTGCTTCTTTAGAACCATTTGATTGCTATGAAAGACGGGAGAATTCAGGGGTGATTTCATTTAGCTTTCTAATGGTGAGGAAAGATCATTAGCTATTTATAGTGTTATTCTCTCTACATATATCCAGAGCTAACTATCTAGCAAAGGAATCATAAGGTCTTTCCATAATGTAAATGTGGATAAAAACAGAAACAAAACTTTTTTCTTTTCAGTACTGCCTTCATGGAAAAAACTTATATTTAACTATATGCTAACTGTGTTTTAGTTTAGCTCTGAGAAATGCAAAGCATGAGTTTGATCTAATTGTATATGATTATTATAATAAACTAAATAGAGGCCCCATTTTCCATTTTTTAAAAAAATGACTACATCATAGTTTAAAAATGTATATTTATGGTTTTTTTTTTATCCTAATGAATTGGTTAAGTCCTCCAGGAAAATGTTGAGTAGAAAAAATGACTTTGGATTATCTTTCTTGCTCTTGATCTAATGGAAGAGCACTCAGCATTGCATCCTTACCTAGGTTAGTATTCAGTTTTCTGTAGGTCTATGTTGGTATCCCTTGCCTCATAAACTATCTATATTATCATCTAAATGAAGTGGCTAAGTCATTATTAAAGAAAACTATGTTTTTTTTCTGAGATTGACACAAATTTTGTGAGGTGTCAATGATCTGTTCATATTCATATTCATATTCATATAATGATCTGATTTCATTTTGTACACCTCGCCTCATAAACTATATTATCATCTAAATGAAGTGGCTAAGTCATTATTAAAGAAAACTATGTTTTTTTCTGAGATTGACACAAATTTTGGGAGGTTTCAATGATCTGTTCATATTTTTGTTGAACACTATTCCAAGGTATGGGTGTAACACATGTTGTTTAACCATTTATTCATTAAATGATACTTCGGTTGTTTCAAGTTTGCTACTATTATGTGTAAAGCTTCTGTGAATATTTGTGTAAAGTGTTTTGCAAACATAAGTTTTCCTTTTTAATTCGCATCACTATTTTCCTTCAATTGGCCATTACTAATAGTAAATAATAAACATATATTATCTCATAAATCTGTATTATATCTCTTCTTAAGAAGTGAAGAGCCGGGCATGGTGGTGCACGCTTGTAATCCCAGTACTTTGGGAGGTGAAGACCGGAGGATCCGGGTTCACGGCCAGCCTCAGTGCTCTCTCTCTCTCTCTCTCTCTCTCTCTCTCTCCTTAGTGAGGCCCTCTGCAACTTCGTGAGACCCGGTTTCAAAATAAAGTATAAAAAATAGGGCCGGGGGCGTAGTGTGGAGGTAGAACGACCCTGCGTTCAATCCCCGGTACCGCAAAAAAAAAAAAAAGAAGAAGTGAAGAGGGGAAAGATGGGAGGTTGGTTAATAGGTATAATGCTGCAGTTTGATAAGAATAAGTTTTTGTGTTCAATAGAAGAGTAGTGTAGTTAATAATAATTCATAGTTACTAATGCATTGCATATCTCAGAGGAAATATGAATGGACTAACTATTAAGACACGATATAAGTTTAAGGTAATAATATGCTAATTACCCTGATTTGATCATTCCCCAATGTATGTGTGAGTCAAAATATTACATTGTACCACATATATACAAATATATGTCGATAAAAATAAAATTAATAATATAAAGCTTTCTTTAAAACTCTCGCATTCCTGTAGCTATTGCCTTATTTCTCCATTCCTCTGCCATGTGAAAATACCTTGAGTCCACTGTGGCTTCCACGTAACACTACACAAACTATCCCAGATACCATACAGTGGAAATACTTCCAAATTAAAATGCTTTAAACATTTGCTTAATTAAGTCAATGTAAAATGCATGATGAGAATCAGAGGAAAAGATCTGAGATGAACTAACCAACTTATAGGAAAAAGTATGAACAGGCTGGACAGCTCCTCTCTGAATCTCACGTTAAGCAATGATTGTACATTCTCTCTCTCTCTCTCTTTCTCTGTCTTCTCATTAAAAGACAACAATCTGGAAGCTAGCCTTTCATCATCTATTTCATGTCCCACACACATCTTGTGATTTCTACATATAAACAATATAAATATTTCTCATAATCTCTACATCTACCATTCCAGTCAGTGTCACAATCATCTCTTCTTTCCAGATTAGCACAATATTAGCTTAAAATATTTCATGAGAATTAGTTTCTCCATAAACAGTACAGAGTTATCTTTTTTCTTTCCTTTCCTAATCATCTACCTGTTAGTCACAAGGATTCTCATCTCATTAGAGGAGTGATTAAATATCATTTTATGAGAGGCAGTTTTCCTGGCTACTTTACTGAAAACAGCCAAATTCATCCTTACCACTTATATGCTTCCCTAAAAATTTTTCCCCCCACAGGAACTAACTTTCATAAATATAAATATATCTTGCCTTTCCACATGAAACTCTGACTTCATTCTTTCTTCCAACAATGTGGTATGCACATAAGAGTCCTAACTAAATATGGGTAAAATAAAGGAAAAAAATGTATACATCAAACATAACATTATCTTGTTTTTTATAATGCAGTATTCTCTTGCATTTTCTTCCAGATTATCCCATAATTTTTTTGTTTGTGAAGTGCCCCTCATATCAAAGAAAACTTTAAGAGTTTTATGTTTCTGAAAAATTTCAAATGTCCTGAGAACAAGTGAAAGACCATGAAGTAACAAGGAAAACATTTATGTCATGGACTCAAACACATGTTACATGGCTTCCAAATATATCCTCCATTACCATTGGAGCTACTGAATTATATGACAGTTTATAAGATTATCTTATTATCTTAGTCTAATATCTCAAATAATCTCTGAGTTAGGGAAGAAACATTCTTATATCATTTTTGTAGACATGTTTGGGGAGATTAAGTGAGCCATACAAGGATCTGTAATTGATGATAAAACAAAAATTGAATCCCAAATCCTATACTCATTTAAATACACCACATTGCCTTTTCAAATATTCCAACATGTAGTAAAAGTAATTGATTATTTATGAATTTCAACCCATGATCTTATAATGATATTTAATAACTGCTCTTCATCATGCTATTTTGAACTTTCCCATGATTTTTCATTCATTTTTATCTATTCAAAGAATGTTATTCTAGTTTTCACTGATAACCAGTCCTGTTCATTTTGAAAGTACAGTATCTTATTTTGATTTAATTATCCTCTCTGCTTCCTAGTAATTTTCGCTCTGTGGGGGAAAGTCTCTGGTGTCACAACAGACTAGATTGAGAGGCAAATAATTGATACCTTCTAATATGATTGTCCAAAGTTGGCTCCTCTTATAAGCTGTCACAGCCTCTCTAGAAGTACCTGCTCCTTCTGTGTGCAAGGTTGCCAAATGCTATCTCTTTCATGGAGCACATCAGCGTATTCTTCAGAGGATCCGGAGTGTCTTCTTTGCTTGACACACTTTCTAGGTATGGAAGGTACAGCTTGGGTATTTCACCTCCTACATTTACCATAGCCCTTGTTTCATTCTCCCAGACTTGTGCTGCTGATTCAGATTCAGGTTTTCCCTGAATTCTGTGATCTACCATAGTCCTTTTCCAATAAATTTCCAATAGGGTTATTTAGAGTGAATTTCTGGTTTTTGCAACTAAATCTCCTGCTAATATCCCCACCATATCATGGAAAATGATGCTCTTTATACAGCATTGTGTAAGATTAATTTATTTGAGTGTGTTAAACTGAAATAATGCCATAGATATTTACATCTTTAGTAATCATATTTGGTCTTAGAAATTAGTGCCATGTGACACTTTTTAAACACACTGCAATGAGTTAGGGGTTGTAAAGACACTGGAAGCTTTGTGGGTTATTGGTAGGACTCTAATTTGGTAAAATTACTCTGTAAAACTATTTGTCAAAATAAACTAAAGTAAAGCACATGTATGCACTGTGACCATGCAATTCTACTCTTAGGTAGATAATCAACAGAGATGCAGATAGAAATTTATGCATAAGAATGTTACATCAGTATTATTCATAATAATATCAAACAGGAAAAACAAAACATTAATCAAAAGGATATTGGACGTGATCCAGGAAAGGTGGCACACACCTGTAGTCCCAGTACTTGGGAGATTGAAACAGGAGGATCACAGGTTTGTTGCCAGCCTCAGTGACTTAGTGAGGCCCTCCACAACTTAGTGAGACCCTATTACAAAATAAAATAGGGTTGGACATATAGCTTGGTGGTAGAATGCCCCTGGGTTCAATTCCCAATACCACACACACACATACACACACACACACACACACACACACACAGATACACATATATGATTGGATTAGATATACTGACATACAGAGAAATAAAGCCATAAAACAAAAAAGAAATATTTCTGTTCATAACGATATGGATGAATCTTGAAAACAATGTGGTTTATAAGAAGCCAGAAACAAAATAATGCATATTATTTGATTCTGTTGATAATAAAATTCAAAACCAGAAAAAATGAAGCTCTTGTTTGAACCCAGGGGCGTTCTACCTCTGCGCTACACCCCTGGCCCTATTTTTTATACTTCATTTTGAAACCGGGTCTCACGAAGTTTCAGAGGGCCTCACTAAGTAGAGAGAGAGACAGAGAGAGAGAGAGAGAGAGAGAGAGCTGAGTCTGGCCGCGAACCCGGATCCTCTGGTCTCCGCCTCCCAAAGTACTGGGATTACAAGCGTGCGCCACCACGCCAGGCAAAGCTCTTGTGTTAGAAGTTATAGTAGTTGTTGGCTTTGGGGGTGAGGATGGTGAGTGTATACCATGAGCCATTTGAGTTTGTCTGAGGATCAATCATATTGTAATGTCTGCACCTGGATGGTGGTTGCAGATGTTTTGGCCTCATGAATGTCCACTGAGCTGTATGACTGGTGTATATGACTTGTGTATTTCCTATGTCTTTCATATTTTATTAAAAATGTTATTATATAAAATTTTAAAAATATGTATGCCTTTTAAACTGCCACTTCAAAGACATACTGTTAAAAATGGTTTGTGATAGTTTATAACAATTTATTATGTATCTTACGAAGAACTACAAGAGAGGAGTTCAAAGGTTCCTAACATACAAATACACACAAATAGTGTTTGAGGAGTTGAAAATGCTAATTACCATGATTTGGTAATACCTATATCAAATTATTACACCATATTTATTTACAAATTATATGTATAATCAAAATAATTTTGAATGAAAGTAATTCTACTTAAAAACTACATTTTCATAGTGCATTATCTTGATTATTCATAAGGGATAAGCTCTATGATGGATATAATTTATATTTTAATAGTCAAAGTCTAATATAAATATTGGCTTGATACTTTAGAATATGTAGAATGAGAGAAATATAATTTTTATTAAGTTGCTAAATAGAACAAATATATATTTATTCACACACATTTCTGATAGAAGCAATTCTGAATATCTAATCCAGTTTTATAATACACAGAGAAAATTCACTTGGATAATTTCTGTACGTTTTTTAATATTCATTCTATAAAATCAGTTTCTAAATCCCTTAGTAGGTTATTAATTACACTTCCAAAGAAGACCTTATTCTCAGCTTTCCCCATTTATATATTGGGTATCATGCATTTGTTTATGGTCTGTTACTTTTCAATTCTAACACAATTTTTTTGTTGGAAAGACTTGTACATACTAAAAATATTAGCTAAGGGAGAGCTGCCATGTAGGTAGTTATTATTTAAAAAATTATAAATGAATGCCTTTTACCCAAAAACACAATAACAACAACAATGAAATAAAGAAAATAGAGCTACAGTGGAATTAATTCCCACAAATTTCAAGACTATTTGGAGTGAGGTATTCTTCCACTAAAAGAAATGATAAATGGAGTTACATTCAACTCTTGTGAAAGTGAAACACCTCAATGAAATTTTACATTGATAGAGTGCCTCAGGGTGTTAACTTCCAAAGGTACAGTATAGAGTCAGAAATTGATCCTTGGGGAAGACAATCTTTAAAGTTTCATAAAGGTCAAAACAGTTCACCTCAAGGTTATTTCTTAATGGCTATTCTGGATCATTGTATAATCAATTTGATTGATTGTGCCATTTGAGACCCCTAAAAAAATTCTGCCAAAAAGCAGCCAATATTTTGGTCACTTGTAGATACAACCTGTAAAAAACAAAGTTTCCCTTTTTCATGTTGCACTTCATGTAAAATTTTGCTTTGTAGAGGGAAAGATTTGGGGTCTATAGTAATCATCTAGAAATATTTAAATGTTAACAAACACAACACACACATACATGATTTGCTATTTATCTCTGAATGTCTATTTTTTGCACATATGCCTATTGCTTTGCCCTAATAATTTGATACTTGTAATGATAGACAAGTTAAGTATATTATTGCATAACAGCCCCTGAACTATTGGTTTTAACAACAATAACACAACATCAAAATGCATTGCTCCCTTCAGATCCCTACTTTGAGGATGACAGAAAGTCAACTAGTGTCCTCTTAATTTTATTTTTTTATTTATTCATTTATTTATTTCGGTGTTAAGTATTGAACCCAGAGGTATTCTACCTCTGAGGTACACTTCCAGCCTTATTTTATTTTTTATTTGAAACAGGGTCTCAATAAGTTGCTGAGTCTCCCTAAATTGCTGAAGCTGGCCTTGAAAATGTGATTCTCCTGTCTCAGCCACCCAAGTATTAGTATTACAGGAGTTCACCACCACACCTGGCTCTTCCTAATTTCTTTCAACCAAAAGACAATGACATTGCAATGACAGGAAACATTTTGAAAGCCAGTCAGTGGTTGTCTTTCTCACTCCATTATTTTGTTCCTAACAAAATTGGAGAATAAGAATTATGTGCTGGTTTGTAGCTAACTACTTAGTAATTATATAGTCCTGGACAAGTTGCCCAGTCCCTTTGAAATTCATTTTTTCAATTTAGCTGGTAACTCCATCTGTAAGACAGAGTTAATAGCTATATCTCTTAGGATGGTTAGGAAACTTAAATGAGATAATCATTAAAATTATATTAAAAACTTTAAAATTACACTCAGTGGAGACAGCTACTTACACCAAGATAAGTGAGTCTGCGACCTAGCAGAGTGAAGAATAGATTTCTCTCCCCCATCTCACTCTTTCCAGGTCATAGCCCATGAAGGTGAGAAGCAGGGAAATTTCTAATTTTAACTTTTTTGTCTCCTCTATCATTCTCACTGTCTTTTGTTCTTTTTTTCTTCAGAAAAGGGGAAAGTGTGGAGACTCAAATACAGACAGATTAAATGCAAGTTCTATTGTGATGGAAGAAAATTTCAGCCGTAAGAAACAGAAACTCAACTGCAAGTAGCTTAAACATTGAGGTAATTAGTTGTTTTTACAATATGTCCAAAGATAGGTTGAATCCATGATTAGGACATTAAGTGATTCAACTGGTAGCCAGAATAGTCTTTCATCTACTTTTTTTTTTTTTTTTTTTTGCAGTACCGGGGATTGAACGCAGGGGCATTCTACCTCCGCTCTATGCCCCTGGCCCTATTTTTTATACTTTATTTTGAAACCGGGTCTCACGAAGTTGCGGAGGGCCTCACTAAGGAGAGAGAGAGAGAGACAGAGAGAGAGAGAGAGAGAGAGAGAGAGCTGAGGCTGGCCGCAAACCCGGATCTTCCGGTCTCCACCTCCCAAAGTACTGGGATTACAAGCGTGCGCCACCACGCCCGGCTTCTTTCATCTACTTTCTTCAGTATATTGTCAACCTTTCTTCATATGCATAAGATGGCATATTTAAATATCCTACACCAATGTCCAAAGACAAAGTGGGCAGGATTTTTAAACATTTTATGTGTCCATTTAAATATGAAAAAGAACCTACCTTGGAAGCCTTCTAGAAGGTTATATAATTTTCTGTGATTCAATTATTACCAAAGGGAAGTACATGGTTAGCTTTTGCAAAGCACTGCTTACTCTGGTCACATTGGAGAGAAAGAGAGAGAGATCCAGAACAATTTTAGGATTTAAGCAGCAAGGAAAATATGGACTTTACAAGTCAGAGCAAATATGAACTGTCAATTGATGTAAAAAAGTGCTGCATTTTAAAAGGTACTTTTAAATTATCTACAAATCATTAGTGGTCTATTTCTAAAGCATATCCATAAATACATAGTTTGTTAAGTTACTATGATACATTTTTGGACCACTAAGAAATATTTTAATTTTCAAAGATTTAAAAATTATAGCTTCTCTGTCATTTCTGAGTCACTTCCTGACAGCTGGTTGTTTAGGGATTGCATTTGTTCTCTCAAAGTAACTCTAGCTACTCTGTTACTAATGTAAGAAATGACAATATGCAAATTAATTATGGTGCAGTAGAGTTTCCTAAAATCGAAAAAAAAAAGAGCAATGGGTACAAAAAGTCCTGGACATTAGATAATAATTTGGTTTACAACATAGATTTTATCCATTAATAATTTTGTATTTTCTTGTCATGTAATGCATATACACATGTACACACACAGAGTGGTTTTCTTTAAAACAGATCCATCAGACCTGGAGAACATTATGTTAAGTGAAATTAGGCAGTGTATTGGTCAGGGTTCACTAGATTAACAGAATTCACAGAATGAGTATATGAAAAAGGGATTTATTAGATCAGCTCACAATGTAGTCCTGAGTTTTGACTGCACGTGAAGAATCAGAGGAATCAGTAGCTGGTCGGGCAGTCCAAGAGCTGGAGCCTTAGGATTGAAGCAACCACCAATTCAGTCTAGTCCAAGATGTGAAGATAAGGAAGCTCTGCGGAGAAATGATGGTGAAGTTTCAGTTTGAAGGCTGGAGGCCGACGATCTCAGACAAGAGCAGAAGATCAAGAAGCTCTTCAAGGAAACGGCAGAGTTGGAGACCGACGATCTCAGACGAGAGCAGGTGCGTTTTCTTCAGCAAGAGTCCCGGCTCCATCTACTTGGCTTTCTCCTTCTTTTATCTAAGTCCTGCACCTATCAGAACCCTGCTACCCACATTTAGGGCAGGACTTCCGGTTCAATCTGCTGTTACACAACCAGTCACATGATCTTAGGTGGGTCAAGTTGACAAACCAGACCAACTATTACACTACTGCACAGTTCACTTATGAGGGAGATCTGATCTCAGTTTAATCTCTTGCATTCTCTGCCACAGCTCCAGTTTCTGTTGATAGAACCATCACCTCAGAAGGCAGGACAGCTTGAGCTCACCTTCTTCCAGGTGTCCATAGACCCACAAAATCTCACACATATTTGCCATACCATAAGGGGCAGGAAGCTGACTGTTACATAGTTCCCCCAAAGCACAAATGTCAGATCAGCAAATCATTTCATAAGATCACTTCCCAAGTGGAAATTAAAGACCGATCTCCCCTTCTCTCAGACATCCTTCGTCTCTACAGTCATTCTCTCATAGCTTGTGGTGGGAGCTACAGCAGGAAAGAGCTGGAAAAGAGGAGCAGGAAAGAGGAGCACAAGCCACATCACTTCCCTCTTGATTCTTATGTGCACTTCAAAGGAGATACTTGAAATATCTGCTCTCTTCATAGATGTTTTATGTAAAAGGGATTTTTTTAAAAAAGGAATAGTTTAAATTGAAAAGCTAATTTGACCTTGACTGACCAAGAGCCTGAAAGATGTCTGATCCCGATTATGTTAAGCTTTCTTTAGGATATGGGGAGTGTTTAAGAACTCTTGGTGATCAATTGAAGGTCTCAAATTCAATTTTAGGGTATGGGAAAGTTTCTTGATATATCCTGAGATATTTATTTGCTTCCCAACAAAACCCATCCTGGTTAACCCCCTTAAAAATGACTGACACTAAACACCACGTCTCTGGCTTTCAAGTCTCTCTTGATGCAGGTCACAGGGATTGTCTCATAATGTGGCTTCTAGATATGTCACCTTTTGGTTTAACACAGGAAATGGATGGGGAACACTTAGATATTTGCCTATGCAAACACATTCTTTTCATGAGTATTTGAATGAGGTGTGAGTAGCTATTAATCATTCCCTATTGATTTTATTTGCCTTGTGTCTCATTAAAAGTAGACATCAGAATTTCTTCCAAATTCATATATTTTTGCCTTACAATACATACTAGATATTTTAAATACCGGTCCCTGTTATAGAATTAATGATTATTCTTCCTGAGTTGTTCTGAGAGCCCTGGCTGCTGCTTTAGGACTTTTCCTTGTGGAAAAGATATCTGTTCAGTTGCATGATACTAATACCAAATCAGGCTCTCCCCATTTTCTTATATTCTATTTCTCAGTCATCAACACATCCTAAAATACCATTGTGTCAGCTGTGTATCGGATGTCTGTTGCAATGGCCCAACTCTCACAGGACAGATGAAGCCACATGGTTTGCTGTGCTTCATTACTTTTCAAGATCTGCGATGTCTCTGGGGACTATTGACTTCTGTTATATTCCATCTGCTTTCAAACATATTCCTCTTATCTCTGGTCTTTCTAAAATCAGTATTTGTTTCCCTTTAATGGTTATTTAAAAATATTAGATTTCATGAACCTCCAAATTTTCTTTTACTCTATGAGACCTGAATTGCTAACTTATATATAAATATTTTAGGGAAATTGAAAGTCATGAAGAGGAAATGAGGAGAAAGGCTTTCTACTAAAGTTGAAGATATGTCAGTCACTCAACTGCCATCCTTCCCACTTCCTCAGATTCTCTTCCAAACAAAACTAAAAGTGAGCACTGCACGTAAGCTTAACCTAGATGTGAAGCTGTGGAGTGAAATTTTCACAGGTAGAATGATAACAAGACTCACAGGTCAGAATGAAAGAGGAAAAGATTTTATAAAGCCAGACTCCTCTTTTTATGAACATTTTAGAATGGAAATATTGATTCTTTAGTCTAATTTATATCTCCATAGACATCTTAGGATAGCTTTCAAAGCCATATTTGCTCCTTGACTGATATTTTTCTTTCTTTCAAATATAATTCTGACAAATAGTATGTCATGTCTTGAAAGTCCATGTTGCTGTCCCATTTTTTGCTCCTGAGACATAACTCATTCCATCCATGTGTAAAAGGGCCAGGAGCTGACTTTAGAGCTGTGGTATTCCATAGTCACCAACATTTCTATTTTTTTATCACAAGCATTCTGGAATATTTGAAGTCCCCTTAATTTACTGCCTCCTATACTTTAATCTTATCAGAGAAAAAGAATGGTTTTGATTTTCATTTTCTTGATTGCTAATGATGTTGAACATTTTTTCATATATTTATTGGCCATTTGTATTTCTTCTTTTGAGAAATGTCTATTCAGTTAAATTGTCCATTTTTTGTTGGGTTATTTCTGTTTTAGCATTACGTTTTTAAAGCTCTTTTTATATGCTAGATATTACTCCTCTATCATAGGAGTAGCTGGCAAAGATTTTTTCCCACTTTGTAGGCTCTCTCTTTAGATTATGGAACTAGCCTAGGTGCCCATCAACAGATGAATGGATTACAAAACTGTGGTATATACACACGAAGCAGTTTTACTCATTAAGAACAAAACTATGTCATCTGCAGGAAAATGGATGAAACTAGAGAATATTATGTTATGTGAGATTAGCCAGTCTCAGAAAGTGAATAATTATATGTTTTCTCTCATATGTGAAAGCTAGAGAGAAATTGTGTAGCAAAAGAGACCTCAGATAAAGGAGTAGAGACTCCATTGGAGTGATGGAGGGGGTTTAGGGGAAAGAGGAGGGAGGATATATACATAAAGAAGGCTAACAGTTTAAATAATACTACATATGTATATGAAAGAGGAGGGAGTGTATGTATGTATATGACTATCATATTATACTTCATTATTATGAATAATTACAATGTGTCAGTAAAAGCATATAAAAAAGAAAGATAATGGTACAGGGAGAAAGATAAAGGACACAGTGACACTGACACAGAAGCTGCTGGGCCAGAGTGAAAAGTGACCAGTCCCAGCTACAAGATGGAAAACACTCCTTCCGTGCTCCAGCGGCCAGAGCCTCCAACACCACAGGACAGTGGCCCAGCAGGAGTTGCATGTTGGTGACTGTATAGCTATGACTTTCCTTCGCAAGTTTCATTACTCTCTCTTCCTGTCAATAATCGTGTTTCCGTATGTTTTGTAGGGGGTGGGGAAGCAGTCTCAGCTCCATATTCTCAGAATTCTTTCTTCACGTTATCGGGAAATTTTGCTCTTTCCACAGGCTTTGAATATACTGACTATGATTTCTACCAGCCCAGCTCAACTTCCATATAGTACTTATAGAACTTTCCCTAACATACTATTCCAGCTATCATGTGTACTAAATATTACACAGTGTAATTTTCTTAATATTTTATTTCTGACAAGAGCTTAATTTTCAATCTAGAGCACCTATTATTCTTGGGAATGTTTTATGAGATTCATATTTCAAAAACTCATGAAGAACTCCTCTATAGTCTTCTATAGTCTCTTTATGAAGTAAAATGAAAAATGATTATAGCTACATCTACTAAACCCCTCAGGATGCCAGACAGTTTAAGCAGTTTAGAAAGCATTGTCTCATTTAATCTTCAAAGTAACTTTGTGAAGGAAATAATATTCACTCCATTTTATAGATTTATAAACTAAGACACAGAGGTTTAAAAATTTGTCACTTAGCCGGGCGTGGTGGCGCACACTTGTAATCCCAGTACCTTGGGAGGCAGAGACCGGAGGATCCTGGTTCGCAGCCAGCCTCAGCTCTCTCTCTTTCTCTCTCTCTCTCTCTCTCTCTCTCTACTTAGTGAGGCCCTCCACAACTTCGTGAGACCTGGGGCCGGGGGCGTAGCACGGAGGTAGAATGCCCCTGCGTTCAATCCCCTGTACCGCAAAAAAAGAAAAATTTGTCACAAAACAATAATTTCTTAGTTTGGAAATTTCCTCAGACTTTCTCTAATTATCCACACATTTGTTAAAACGTAGGCTTACCTCCTATAAAACAAATCCCTAAGCTTGCCAATCCCTTCTTGGGAGATTTTAAAGAGTTCACCTACCCTTAAATATATTTCCCAGACCATTACTTAACTCATGGAGTGACTTATGTTCCTGCTGTCGGGAAAAATTCTGAAGTGTAATAAAATATATATGTATATTTATCATCCCCAGACCTTGAGGATTTCACTTGAAATGTATTCCCTAAATGAATGTCCTTATCTTTCAGACTTCAAAACTAATAGTAGCGCAGATATGGACAGAGTCATCAGCAATATAGAAATGGAGAGTCAGAGGACAAGACAGAATCTCCCTGCCATTACAGAGAAGTCCCTGGTCACCCTGGCTGTGTGGTGCTGTAATCTGGCTTCTCCTCTCCCCTCTCATGCTGTTGTCACTCTATTTCCTGATTGAAACCCACCTAATGGGAACAACACACACACACACACACACACACACACACACACACACACACATCAGGATTATACGGCTAATGGAATAAAATCCTTAGCATATAACTAGTTTTCACTGAAAAAAAGTTATCATAAATCTGAGAAAGTGTAAGAGCCAGAGAGAGAGAATAGATGCAGTAAAGATGAAGATATTAAGACTATTTCTTTCTTTAAAAGGGGACATGGGTAACCCCAGCAGAAATGTGATCTTTTTTCTTGAAATGTGTTCTTCCCTATCCCTTGCAGGAAGAAACATGTAAGATTGAGGAACACAGCTCAGGTGCACCAGAGATAAACACTTTCTGTTTATTATCAAAAAATATAATCCAGTTTACAACTACCACCCGCTATTAGGGTGGATATGCATCTCAGATCCTCCAACATCTTGTTATTTCTTATTAGGTACATCTTCTCTTAGAGGATGTTTTATGAAAATCCATTACTAGCAGTCTATTAATATTTTATAATACAATGGAAAAGTTTACATTCATCATTCAATATAATGTGACACATTGAAGTAGATTGAAAACGTAATCATGCATAGTCTCTCTTTTTAGTGCTTCACTTTCTCTGGCTTGTAGTGCAAGCAAGCATTTTCTGCCAAGTCTGAGACATGCAGCTCTGGCAGGTGCTGAGCTGCTCTCCCTTGTCTTGTTAACTAATGGATCTGCATGTCTGCAAAATGGACTGTGTGTGGGCTTCCTGGTTCCCACACATGCAAGTGCTTGTCCTCTTTCCACAGTATCCTTCAGATGCAGAGGGTTCAAAATTATTAATATTTGCTTAGAGAATCTGAATCTTGAATGCTCAGAATTTATTTCTTTCTCCAACAAAATGTGAACAAATCTATTTGGCTTTTTTCTTTGGAATAAAACTTCTTAGTGAAATATCTCTTAATGTTAAAAATCCTTTTGGCAGTGGAGAGCTTGAGGCCAAAGTTCAGGGCCAGCAATCCTATATGGAAAACAACAGGATTGAATAAAACATCTCAAGAAGGCCTGGGAAGGTTGCATGGATTGACATCACAGAGAGGTTCTTGCACACCACTCTATGGAATACCAACTTCCCTCACTTCTAACACATGGGTTGTTCTTTCTCAGTAATCACTGGTGACTATTAGACAATGAAAAATCTGAATAGGAAGCTAAGAAATTGAGACATACAGTTTTCAAAATCAATATAATTAGAAATATTACACAATGATGTTAGCAGAGCAGTAGATAAATGGCAATGTTATTCTGAGGTGATTTCAGAGGCTGTGTCACAGCCTTTCCTTGGGACCTCTTGCTTTGAAGAGTAGGCTCCATAGATTGTTTCTGCTAAAATATAGCCCCATTACACATAGTCCACATTCATGAGGCTTTTACATCAATTTAAAAGACCGTTCTCTCTTCTCTGGAATGTGATGCCAATCCTCCGTATCTAATATTCCTGAACTTATAGCAAGGTAGCTGCTTTTCTACTATGGATGAAAGAACCAGAATATCTATTTCCTGATGTTCAAACACATGCACTTTGACTTGGGGTTGGAGATCTTCTAGATACTATTCCATTACAGCTCCCCAAACAGAGCACATGCATAGGTGGTAAAGTGGTTGAGAGAAAAAGAGAGTGAGAGATCACATTTTGACCTACTTTAATTTTCTCTTTGTTTTCCAAGTTCTTTGGATGGAAACCTAGATCAATGATTCGAAACCTGTCTTCTTTTCCAATGTATGCAACTAATGTCATGCATTTTTCTCTAAGAAATCCCTTAGCAGCATCCTGCAAATTGTATGTTGTTTTTTATTTATCATTTAATTTGAAATACTTTCTAATGTCGCTTGTGATTTCTTTGACACAGTGGCTATTTATAAATGTGTTGACTGCTATCTAAACATTTAGAGGATTGCAGGATATAAAATCAAAATAAAACAAGTTGCAATTCTTTATATCAATAGCATCTTATCCAAAAGAAGAAATAAAGAAAACAATCTCATGTACACATCTGTGCTTTGTACCTTTTTCTCTCCTTCTCTGCCTTCTTTTGTATTGAGTACTTTTTGTGTGTGTGTGGTTCTGGGAATTAAAAATAAAATTTATTTTATCTCTTTTGTTGTCTTTTGAGCTGTAACTGTTTATAAATATTTTAGTGGTCACTACTATAATTAAAACATTCTTTTTGGATTTATGAGTGCACCCTAACATGACATTACACCATACTGTATTCCAACTGAACCACATGGCATGCTTTGTGCCATTGTTCTCATATACTTCACTTCTACATATTTTACTTTGTTGCTTTAAACACTTAATTTTCTTTAAATAAATTATTAAAAAGGAAAAATACTTCTTTATATTTGCACAAATTTTACAGGTTCCATCTCTCTGTGTTCCTGCTGTAACATGCTAGTGTCTTATCTATTTTAGTCTGAAGAATAACTTTCAACATTTCATATAGTACAGGTCTGCTTAATACATATTATCCTAGCTTTTATTTATCTAAACTGTCTTTATTTGCTTTTATTTGTGATATAGTTTAAAATTTAAATTAACTTGTTTTTAACATATATAAAACACAAACATTTGACATATTTATGCAGTGCCCTATGCTGTTTTGATACATGTATGTATTGTGTAATGGGTAAACAGATATCTCTCCTCAAATATTTATCATTTTCTATGGTGAAAACATTCAAAATCCTTTCTTCCAGCTTTGTAAAATTTACAGTACAACTAGACATGGTGGCACACACCTGTAATTCCAGTACTTGGGAGGCTGAGAGAGGAGGATTGAAGATTCAAGGCCATCCTCAGCAACTTACCAAGACCCTTAGCAACTTTGGGAGACTGTTTCAAAATAAAAAATAAAATAGGGCCGGGCATGGTGGCACACGCTTGTAATCCCAGTACTTTGGGAGGCGGAGACTGGAGGATCCAAGTTCGCAGCCAGCCTCAGCTCGCGCGTGCACGCAGGCGTGCATGCCACACGCACGCACTGTCTCTCTCTCTCTCTCCCTGTCTCTCTCTCTCTCTCTGTCTCTCTCTCTCTCTCTACTTAGTGAGGCCCTCCGCAACTTCGTGAGACCCGGTCTCAAAAAATAAAGTATAAAAAATAGGGCCGGGGGCGTAGCGTGGAGGTAGAACGCCCCTGGGTTCAATCCCCGATACCGCAAAAAAAAAAAAAAA
>PVJS01028417.1:0-25518 GCA_004027185.1 Glis glis | reverse complement strand
GGGGGAAGGAGAGAGGAGAAGGGAGGGAGGGAGGAAGGGAGGGAGGAAGGGAGGGAGGAAGGATGAAAGAAAGGAAGGGAGGGAGGAAGGATGAAAGGAAGGAAGGAAAGAAGGGAGTTAAGAACTGGTGCTCTGCGGACAGGAGATTGGGGCCCTTGCTTCCTGCTCAGAAGACCTTCCTCCCGTCAGGTTGAGCTCACTGCAGACTTCTACACAGTATTGGAGTCCACTGCTTTCTGATGCTGGCCTGCGCCCACTATCCCTGTGCCACATTTAACTTATTACTCCACCTTTTTCACCCAGTATGTCAGTACAAAAAGCTCTCTTGACCAGCAGGAAAGGGTCAGGCATTCTTGGAAGCCATTACAGGATAAGACACCAAGTTAAATTCAGATGACTGCCGGTGGTCCCTCGGTGCGGGTGGCCACGCCTGCTGGTCCTGTGGCGTCACCTGTCATGCTTTCCGCTGCAGAAGAAGTCCAGAGCATCAGTCTGGAGCCCGAAGCCCGGCAGAGAGCTTCACCGCAGCACCATTGCTCACGCTGCGTTTATGCCAACTGGGGCTATCTCCTCCCAGCAGCAGGTGACTGCATGTTCTCAGGAATGAGATCACACTTCTCAGTCTTGAATAAATATGTTAAATCCAAAGAGGCAGAGATGATGTGATGAGAATTATCTATTTAAACTTCCTGCAGCCCATTCACAGGTGCACTTGACTAAGCACAGGATCTAATGCCAGGAAAGCAGGGCAGGACTGCTTTATTCTCCAAAAGGAAAGACCCGTTAGAGCCGAGGGTCCTTAGGCCTCGCTGTGTGCATCTTTGCTTGGTGGTAGGCACTTAGAAATTATATCCATCAGAGTCCCTGCAAGAAGTAGATGCCACACCTACAGGGAGCAAAGGAGAAGTGCTATATAAAAGTCTATTTACAAAGGTGTGGGTGGAGTGGAGGGAAGCCAGTAAGGAATACTGAGGCACCCGGGACTAGTATCACCCCTAGTTCTAAAGGGATGGGGGAGGGAGTGGTTACAAAGCTGAGAGAAAGCAGTTGAGAAGATAGACTGATCAGCAGAGATATGCAGCCAACCTGAAGCCCTTCCACCTGGAGCTCAGCTGCAAGGGGTCCGGGGCTCACAGTTGTAGAGGTTCAGTCCAGGGTTGGTTGGCTCCAAGGTGGAAACCATGAGGAGAAAAGCTGCTTAGCCATGGCAGCCAGAAGCAGAGAGAGGAGGTGGGGGTGAGGGACAGACACAGTCTCCAAGTCCACGCCTCCAGCAACCCGCCCCTTCCAGCCATGTCCCACCTCCGAACCCGGCCGCATTGCACACACATGAGGTTTGAGGGACATTTTAGTTATTTACTTTTGAGTTAGAAATGCATTTATTGCAAATAACAGAAAACTTGGGTAATAAAGATTCAAACAAAAAGTTCCTTTTCTCTATAACTGGAGGTTAAAGAGTTACTGGTTCCACGGCTCAACCATGTCACGTGTTTGAGTCTCTTGGCCTTTCCCTTGTGGTTGCAACAAGACTGCAGCAGCTCTGAGGGCACCTCTGTGCTTCATCCTTTCCCAGGAAGGCAGTCACTTTCCCCAAAGCCCCCGTCCTTGGGGGACATTTTAAATCCAAACCATAACAACCAGGGATGCTTCTTGTTTTTTCTTTAAGTTTTCTAAAATTTAATCCATTTTTAGTATCTGGAATTTACCATACTTGGTTAAGGTATATATTTTAAGCATTGTAATTATATATATATATATATGGTGTGTGTGTGTGTGTGTGTTACTAGGGATTGAACTCAGGTGAATTCTACCTCTGAGCTATACCCCCAGCCCTATTTTATTTGGAAACAGGGTTTTGCTAAGTTGCTGAGGGCCTCGCTAAGTTGCTGAGGCTGGCCTCGAACCTGCAATTCTCCTGTCTCAGCCTCCCAAGTACTGCGATTACAGGTGGGTGCCATGACACCCAGCTTATTTTTTTATATTTTTATTGGTGCATTGTAATTATACATCTTAGTGAGATTCAAAGTGATACATTCTCACATGCACACAGCACTTGGTGTGTTTCCCTCTGCCAGCGATGTTTGCTGATAGAGTTCATAAAGATCAGCCTATTGAAGCATGGAGCAGGGGGGAGTGGATCCACTGGGACAAGACAGACGATTCCCAGCACACTGCACTTGGGCTCATCACTGCACGGTTGGTCCTCCAGGGAGCAGTGTCTGCTGAGGGAGGTGACTTCCTTTTCTTTGGGCACAAGGAAGCAAAGAAGAAAGTCAATATGTCAGTGCTACTTCTTGAGAACATGGGTCCAGGCAGACAGCTATGCCCAGGTGAGTTAACCTCCCATTATCTCATCTTCCTGAGCCCTGGGACCCCACCGCCTCTTCACACAGCGGCCCTGCACCAGGCTTGATGGAACAATTCTACTCTAGTTCTGGTGGTAACGAGGATTCTGCTGGCCACCATCACCGTCGTCCACCGGCCTGTATGACTGTCTGTGAGGCCTCCATAAACTTTGTTGAAACTCTATCTCACAGAAGCTTTCAAATTAAACCAGGTGACACTGATAGAGACATTAAGAACGTGCCACGGAACTCCCCGTGCAGTCATTGAACAGAGAGCAATCACTAAAGTATTTACGTGCAGGGCAGATGAAAAGCTGAGGTTATTTTTAGCAAGGTGGTGACTGATGAGGGCCTTCTGGAAGTTGTCACCTGCAACGGTCTCTTCCTCTCTCAGAAAAACAGCCTAACCCCTCCTTAATGCAACCGTGGGTCCTTGAAACCCCCACGAAGAATGGGCCGGGCAGAGTCTGCCTTTATTTAAAATGCTACAAATTTGTTCATGATGGATTTTTTTGCCTTAATTTTGATTTGTTAAAATACTGTATTAAGGCCGGGCGTGGTGGCGCACGCTTGTAATCCCAGTACTTTGGGAGGTGGAGACCGGAGGATCCGGGTTCACGGCCAGCCTCAGCTCTCTCGCTCTCTCTCTCCCTGTCTCTCTCTCTCTCTCTCTCTCTCTCTCTCTCTCCTTAATGAGGCCCTCCACAACTTCATGAGACCCGGTTTCAAAATAAAGTATAAAAAAATAGGGCTGGGGGTGTAGCGCGGAGGTAGAATGCCCCTGTGTTCAATCCCCGGTCCGCAAAAAAAAAAAAAAAAAAAAATACTGTATTAAGCCTGGCTTGGTGGTGCATTTCTATAATTCTGTCTCCTCAGGAGGCTGAGGCAGGAGGAAGGAAAGTTCAAAGCCAGCCTGGACAATTTAGCAAGACCCTGTCTTGAAATAAAAATTAAAAAGGGCTAGGTATGTAGCTCTGTGGTAGAATGCCCCTGGGTTCAATCCCCAGTACCGCAAATAAATAAATAAATAAATATATTGCATTAAAATACTTTTTAATAACTGAATGTTTTTTGTCTATTTGTTTTTGCGGTGTTGGGGATTAAACATTGGGCCTCACACATGCCAGCACTGAGTGTTTTGACATTTCCTACTCCTTTCAGCCTAGTCCTAGTCCTGTAGGAACCTCATTTTTTTTTTTTTTTTTGCAGTACTGGGGATGTAACCTAGGGGCATTCTACCTCAGAGCTACACCCCCAGCCCTATTTTTTATTCTTTATTTTGAAACCGGGTCTCACTAAATTGCGGAGGCCTCACTAAGTAGCTGAGGCTGGCCGCGAACCTGCGATCCTCCGGTCTCAGCCTCCCAAGTACTGGGATTACAAGCGTGCGCCACCACGCCCGGCTGGAACCTCATTTTGTATGTGTATGTGTGTGTGTGTGTGTGTGTGTGGTACTGGGGATTGAACTCAGGGGCATACTACCTCTGAGTTACACCATCAGCCCTATTTTATTTTTTAACTATGAAACAGGGTCTTACTAGGTTGATGAGAGTCTCACTACTTGCTGAGGCTGGCCTCAAATCTGCAGTCCTCCTATCTCACCCCCAAAGTACTGGAATTATAGGCATGCACCACCACACCTGGCCAGGGTCCTTGATTTATAAAACTCTCTGGTCAGAGTCCTTTGATGAGCTCATCTATTGCATTTTGAATAGGACTCAGAAATTTTTATATATTTTTCAGGAACATAGTTGTCATGTAACAAAAATTAACAACCCTCTTGTATTTTTTTCTTGGGTTTTAAAGCCCACCAGTGCAATCCAGTGTCTCCAATGCGTGCTCCTCCAGTTTGGAAACCCTCTCTCCTCCACCAACAGGCGTTCTTTATTTTGAAGAGCACTTTGTTTAACCCTGAGTAGGAACTAAAATTTAAGTTATGTAAAAACACTTTTTAAAGTGCCTCTATTTCTCTCCCTTCCTGTCCTCTGGTATTTATTCAATGTGCTTTTTAAACAAACTGGTCTGACAGAAACTGCAATTGCAGGAAGCCAGAGCCCAAAACAAATAACCAGGTTAAAAAAAAAAAGCACTTAGGCGCAGCCCTTAAAGAGCTAAAGGGGGAGGGGAGGTATGGGAAAGGGTGCAGATCACACGATGTTCATGTTCTGTGCATATGTGAACGTATCACTATGAATCCACTATCATGTACAATTGCAATGCACCAATAAATAGTTTCTAAAGAGCTAAAAGGGCTCACAGCCGGTACAACCTTCAGTAAAGCCCCTCCCCTCCCTACCTAGCCCCTGACCCCCACCCCACTTTCCATCCCAAGTACCTCCTCTTTCAAAGCCAAGTCCACAGCTCCAGAGATGCCTGGCTGCACCCACCTCCTCCCTCCTAATGGCACGAGCAGGGCGTCACACTCACAGGGTGAAGGGGCAGCACAGAACGGGATGTTTGAGGTGGCCAGAGACACCCTGACTTCTTGATGAGTGTTTCAGGAGGTACAAATGGATTCTATCCAGCAACAGATTAGTGAGGCAGTCCAGGAAGGAAAAAGGCAATAAAATCATTTGTACTTGTACTTTCTTTTCAAAACCCTGCAAAAAGCAAAGCTTGGATTCTGCTTAGAGATCTCAGTGTTTGCCCACAGATATTCAACTGTGTTTACTTATGTCCACATCCAGCCCTACCTGCTCCTTCCCCTGCCCGCAGCTGGGGCTGCCAGCAAGGCCTTGGAACCAGGGACGGCTGGACTACATCTCAGTGCACATCTACTTCACAGCCCCCCAGTTGCCAGCGTTCGGGCTCTGGCCCAGTGTAAGTCTTGGGCCTTTGGCCATTTGCATCCTGTATCTCCCAGAGCCCAAGGTGGTTCGAGATCCACAGCAGTGGCCTTTGAAACAGGTGCCAGTCTGGGGATGGAACATACCTCCCGGATCCAGAAGCAGCCTGCGGGGTCGAGTGGCCTTGGGTTGGGTAGTGAACGAAGCCTTGGACACTCAGCTGGCAGGTCTCCCCAAGGCAGGGTCCACTGCACCCCTAGACACTGGGAGCTGGGCCCTGTGGCATAGGCCGAACTGTTGGATCCACAGCCACAACCGGAGGATGTGGGGCGTCTCTTCCCACCTCCTCCACACTGGCCACAGGCTGTGCGAACTAATCTCCTCTTGTACAAAGCGGCTCAAATTGTGAGTCCTGGGGTGTCCTCGTCCCCTCCTGCAAGGCAGGATCCCAGCCCCTGGGAAGTCCTCCATGCTGCTCATCTGCAGTCTTTCTGGATGTCCACAGGGAGTTTCTCTTGAGTCCTTGTTCTGAAGTCAGTTCAATTACAATGTTGTGTCCCTGGACTCTGCTGCCAGTGCACCGTCACCCTGAGCTGCTGAGGGACAGGGCAAAGTAGGAGGAGAGAAACTTGTCCTCCTTTTTCAGTTTCATTTTGTTATTAGGGTATAAGAGTAGCATAGTAGGCCCCAAATGCTCCTCCCCCGAGACATCCACATCAGACCCCAGAATCTGTGACTGTTACCTTATCAGGAAAAATAAAGGCTTTGCAGATGTGATGAACTAGAGGATCGTGTGTGTGTGTGTGTGGGGGGGGGTCAGGTACTGGGGATTGAACCCAGGAGTGTTCAACCTCCAAGCTACACCCCTGGCCCTTTTTATTCTTTATTTTGAAACATGGTCTTGCTAAGTTTCTAAGGCTGGCCTTGAACCTGCTATCCTCCTGTCTCAGCCTCCCAAGTACTTGGATTACAGGTGTGTGTGCCTGCTCTCAGCCGAGGGTTTTGTTTTATTTTGTTTTTGTTTTTTGGTACAGCAGATTGAACCCAGGGGCATTCTACCTCCAAGCTATACCCCCAGCTCTTTCTATTTCTTTTTTTTTCTTTTGGTGGTACTGAGGATTGAACCCCCAACCTTTTTATGTTTTTGTTTTGAAATAGGGTCTCACTAGGTTGCTGAGAGTCTCACTACATTGCTGAGGCTGTCCTCGAACCAGCCTTAGCAGCCACCACGCCCGACTTTTATTTTTAAATTTTAAACAAGATCTCACTAAATTGCTGAGTGTCTTGCTAAGTTGCTGAGGCTGGTCTTAAACCTGTGATCCTCCTGTCTCAGCCTTCCAAGTACTGGGATTACAGGCATGCGCCACTGTGCCTGGCTAACTTGAGGAACTTGATGGAAGGTGGTGGGTCTACTATCCAGGTGGGCTCTAACCGCGGTCACCTCTATCCTTTTAAAACAGACACTCAGAAAAGACACAGATGTACAGAGGAGAAGGCCACGTAAAGACATATTTGGAACCATGTGACCACAAGTCCAGAAATGCCAGGCCCACCAAGAGAAGATGAGAGGCAGGGACGGCACTGTGCCCTGGGGCCCCTGAGGTGCCGCTGACACCTGCATTCTGGACTACTGGCCTCCAGAAGGCTGAGGAGACCAGCTCTGTTGTGGGCAGCCACTCTGTGGTAGCTCATTAAGGCAGCTGTAGGAACCGAATCCGAGAGGTGCTGCTCACAGCTCCCAGTGGCCCACAGAGGGTTTTGTGTTTTGATTGGGCGAGTGTTCTTCTATGGTTCCAGTGTGACTTGTCCCCACCCAAACTCATGTCACAGCTTTGCTCTTGAATGCAGCCATGCTGGGAGGTGGGGCCTCGGTGTTGGGTCCTGGGTGGAGCCCGCATGAATGGATGCTTGCTTTTCTCAGGGTAGTGAGCTCTCACTCTGCACGCCTGGATTAGCTACTGGAGCACTGGTTGTTTTGAAGCGAGTCTGCCCTCCTGTTGGGCCTCTCTGCACGTACCTGCTTGCCCTTCCACTTCCCATCACGAGTTGAAGCAGAGCAAGGTCCTCATTGGATGTAGCTGCCTGATCTTGGACTTAGCAGCTTCCAGAACTGTGAGCCCAAATAAGCCTCTGTTTTTCATAAATCACCCAGTCTCAGATATTCTGTTATAGCAACGAAACGCAGACCAAGATGGTTCTTTAACCGAAACAGCTCTTTTGGTTATACCCTCTCAGGACTCAGACAAGACTATGTGGGGATCCCCCATCAAGCTGAGTGGCAGCCACCACACCCTACTTGAGATCACGTCTCCCCTCTGCACACACTTGTTCTGTCTGGCTCCTCTTCCTTGAGGAGAGTTCTCTCCCGGGGGTTCCTTGGACCATCACGGAACAGACTTCAGAGGGACCAGCCTCGCTGACTCAAGTGAAGACCTTGCTGACGAAGGAAGCGTGGACTCTCCTTGTAAACAATAGGATGCACCCCCCTCAAACACACACACACACACACACACACACACACACACACACACTCACACTCGCACACACTCAACAGACACACACACACACTCACACTCACACACTCAAAACACACACACAGTCACACTCAACAGACACACACATACACACTCACACTCGCACACACCCCAAACACACACACACACACACACACACACACACACACACACACACGACAAACTCTATCTACCTGGCTTCCTAACAGACCCGAATATAATCTGGAGAGCAAGACAAGGGATCTTTTTAGGTAGCATAAAATGAAATGCCATTTGAAATGCCATTACAAGCCGCATCCCAGTTCCTTGAAATGGCCTAGAACATTCTCTCTCTCAGCTTCTACAAAGTGCTACAGACTCTGCCATGGAAACTTTTTTTTTCTGGTGCTGGGGATCGAATCCAGGGCCTCACACTTGCTAGGCAAGCGCTCTACCACCGAGCTGCACCCTCAGTCCTCAGCCCTGGAAATCTTCTGTTTTATGTTGCCAAATTGAACCACAACATATTCTTCACCTGGAGAACCAGTTATCTCATAGCACAGCGATTTCATATAAAGATACCTCAAGCCACAGTTTATGGTGATCTACTTTTGGGTGCTGTAAAAAATTCCTAAACAAAAATTGTTTGCAACAACATGATTGTCTTGGATGACATGCCCAGTATAAACTTAGTCTTAAACACACACACACACACACACACACACACACACACACACACCTGTATTCCTAGTGCTCGAAAGACTGAGACAGGAGGACCCCAGGTTCGAGGCCAGCCTCAGCAACTTAATGAGACCCTCAGTAACTTAGGGAGACCCTGTTTCAGAATAAAAAATAAAAAGGGCTGGTGGTAACTGGAGGTAGAATGCCTCTGGGTTCAATTCCCAGTAGCAAAACAACAAACAAACAAACAAACACCAAACCTATACTCACAAAATATTGGGGGGAAAAGTTAATTGTTTGAATAGGTAATATATTAAAATGATTCAAAGGTCAAAAAGTACAAAAGGTTATAAGGTGAAAATTCTCTTCCCATTTCTTTCCTCCAACCACCCAGCTTCTCTCCCTAACATATAATTTCCCTGTTCACAAGAAACAGGCTATTTGTCTCTCATTATGCTTCTAGAGATATTTTCTGCACAAATGGTAGCATCTTATGCACATTTTGGAAACCTTTTAGTGTGATGTAACGTTTATAAAGAAAAGCGTACACCTCAGTTAATTCAATTACCTTTCATTTGTACCACCAGACCAAGGAACATTAGTCCTGGAACCCCAGGGGCCGCTCCGTGTCCTGTCAGCCCACGAGACCCCTCAAGGGTCTCCACTGTTCTCAGTTTTGACATCATGCTTTTGCTGTCTTTATACTTTTTATATCTTTATAGAAATAGGTGTCTTAGTTTCTTATGTACTGCTATAACAGAATACTCAACACTAAGAAATTTACAAAGAACAGAGATTTATTTCTTGCAGTCCTGAAGGCTGGGAAGGTCAAAGGGCCTTTATCTGGTGGGGACCTTCTTGCTGTGTCGTCTCATGGTGGAAGGCAGAAGGGCAAGAGAGCACGCGCATGTGCAAGAGGGAAGAAGGCCAAACTGATCCTTTTATCAGGAGTCCACACCTGCAGTGACTACCCCACTCCTCTGATAAGACCACGAATCCATTCATGACAGCAGAGCCCCCCCGGCCCTCTCACTTCTTAAGGGTCCCACCTGTTGCATTCAGGGTTACGTTTCCAACATTGCAGGCATGATGGCACACTCCTATAATCCTAGCACTTGGGAGGCTGAGACAGGATCAAGGCCAGCCTTAGCAACTTCGTGAGACTCTCAGCAACTTAGTGAGATCCTGTTTCAGATAAAAAATTTTAAAAATGCTGAGCATGTAGTTTGGAGGTTCACCCCATCCCCCATACCAAAAAAAGTTTCCAACTATGATATTTGGGGTACAGGTTCAAACCAAAGAATAGAGTACCTATGATTTTTTTTTTTTTTTGCGGTACCAGGGATTGAGCCCAGGGGGTTCTACCTCTGCGCTACACCCCTGGCCCTATTTTTTTTTACTTTATTTTGAAACCGGGTCTCACAAAGTTGTGGAGGGCCTCACTAAGTAGAGAGAGAGACAGAGAGAGAGAGAGAGAGAGAGAGAGAGAGAGAGAGAGAGAGAGCGCTGAGGCTGGCCGCGAACCCGGATCCTCTGGTTTCCACCTCCCAAAGTACTGGGATTACAAGCATGCGCCACCATGCCTGGCTACCTTTGATTTTTCATAGCATAGGTTACTTTCACAGTCTGTATACTTTATGTAAATTTAATTATTCAGTAAGATAGTCTGGCTTCTTTCACTCAACATTATGTTTGTGAGATTCTTTCATATTGAAAGATAGTAGGCTGGGTGTGGCGGACCACACCTGCAATTCCAGTACCTGGAGGCTGAGACAGGAGGATCACAAATTTGAAGCTGGCCTCAGCAACTTAGTGAGGCCCTCAGCAACATCTTGTTTCAGAATAAAAAATAAAAATATATTAGGGCTATGGGTATAGCTCAGAGGTTGAATGCCCCTGGGTTCAATCTTCAGTGCCACACAAAAGGAAGAAAGAGAGAAGGAAGGAAGGAAGGAAGGAAGGAAGGAAGGAAGGAAGGAAGGAAGGAAGTTCTAATTTGTTCCCACTCATTGGTGCTTAATATTTCACTGTTGTACTTGCTATTTTTGCAGCTTTATTTTTTCGTTTTATAATATGTCTCAGAAAGCCTGGCATCGTGTCGCGCACTTGTAATCCCAGTACTTGGGAGGCTGAGACAGGAGGATCACAGGTTTGAAGCTAGCCTCAGCAACTTAGGCCCTCTGCAATTTAGTGAGACTATGTTTCCAAATAAGAAATAAAATCAGGCTGGGGGGTATAACTTGGAGGTAGAATGCCTCTGGGTTCAATCCCTAGCACATACATACATATGTATTAGCTAATGAGACATACATATATATATACATATATATACATATATATACATATATATACATATATATATATGTATATATATATATATATTAGCTAATGAGACATTATATATACATATATATGTCTCAGGGAGATTTTTGTATCTATACAAAGAGTATCTTTATAATTTCAGGCTCAGTGGCACACACCTATAATCCCAGCTACTCAGGAGGCTGAGGCAAGAGGATCACAAGTTTGAAGACAGTCTGAGCAATTTAGTGAGACTCCATCTCAAAATAAAAATTAAAAAGGGCTGGGGATGTAGCTCAGTGATAAAGTGCCCCTAAGGTCCCTATCTTTTCTCTGTTTTAGTATTAGTATTCATTATGTAGATATAACATCGGTTTTTCTTCTTTAACTTTTATGCTCTGATGGACATTTAGCAACAACCCATATTTAATACTAATATTTGCTTCTAACAAAACAAGAACTAGTTTTAGAGTGCTCTCCGTATATTAGTAAAATGTTTTCCAATGAAAATTTAATTTTTACTTGAAAATATATACTTACTTGTAGTAAATGGTTTTGTTTTTGTTGCTGTTTTGTGGTACTAGGGACTGAATTCAGGGGTGTTCTACCTCTGAGCTACATCCCCAGCCCTATTTTATTTTTTATTTTGAAACAGGGTCTCACTAAGTTGCTGAGGTTGGCAGCGAACCTGCGCTCCTCCTGTCTTAGCCTCCCAAGTACTGGGATTGCAGACTTGCACCACCATGCCCGGCTTACTAGTAGTAAATGTATTTAATTTTCTGAGAAACTGGATTCAGTAAACCTCTAAATGCTTCATAAGATAGGGCCATGAGGGCAGAGAAGCGGTGGCAATGACCCACCTGACCGGGGGAATGAGGGGAGGGAGGGGAGGCACAGAGCCTGAAAAACAAGTTAGTGCTTCTGACCCCACAACTGAGCCATTATCTTGAACCTGTTAGGTGTTCATTTGCTCTGCCCGGCAAGCCTAATGGTTTTCAAGTTCCTGTTGCTGAACAACTGGGAACAGAGAAACTTATTTAAGCTACCTCTAGCTAATGAAGAAAGGCTGACATTCTTCTGTCGTTGGGTCATAAACATTTCAGCAAGAACAGGAAGTATAGCTGTCTCAGGTAACGTTGATAAAATGTTCTACTCCTTCGCTCTCAGTGTAGGAAACAGTTGAGTAATTTGATAGCAAGCTTCTGCTGCAAACACAAAGAATTATTGTGGAATTAAAATGTTCCTGTCTGAATTTTGTTGTCAATTGCTTTCAAAGCACGTTCTCTCCAAGTTCATTAACAATCACGTCTTAAAATTTTTCCTGAGATCATATATAAACAGCATGATTAAAATTAACCAAGTGCTTCTCATATATATATATTTTTTGGTACTAGGGATTGAACCCAGAGGCGTTCTACCTCTGGGCTATATCCCTAGCCCTTTTTATTTTTTGTTTTGAAACTAGGTTGCTAGGGCTGGTTTCAAACCTGTGATCCTCCTGTCTCTGTCTCCCAAGAACAGGGATTATAGGGTGCACCACTATGCCTGGCTCCACTTTGTCTTTCACACATAAAAATTAGTCATTAGTTCAAATACTCTGATTCTCCCTTTAGTTTACAGAAAAACGGTCTGTGACTTCTTTGGTTTTACCAATAAAAAGTGAGTTTGAAAAGTACACTCTTCACACTCCCCTGGATAGAATGTAGACCTTCCTCCCATTCCTGCCTCCGCGGACTCCTAATCATCATCTTCACATTTGTTTGGAGCATGATGTGATACAGAAAATGGCCGAGACCCATGCTTCTGACTCAAAGAGAGTTCCTGGATGTGGGAGAACCTGTAATTCTAATTAATTCTAGTTCTCCAAACTGTGGGAATCAAATTATTCTGACCCAGTCAGGTTTGTAGCTGCGGTGCTGTTTTGGAAGATGAGTAGTGATTTCTTTCCCTCCTTCAAGAAACTCAGTGTGTCTCCGCAAGCTGCAGTAACCCAGTTAGTTGATATGTGAGTCTTATACTGAGACTATGCAAGATGCTACATGAAAGAAACAAACTCACCATCCTTCCAATTGTTATACTATTTCCAATTCTGAAATAATACATCTCCTGTTTGTTGTGCTTTTCAACTCTTCTGAGTGGTAACATTAAACTGTGGGTTTCAATTTTTTTTTTTGTGTGTGTGTGTGTGGTACTGGGGATTGAACCCAGGGGCATTCTACCTCTGCGCTACACCCCCAGCCCTATTTTTATTCTTTATTTCGAAACAGGGTCTCACTAAGTTGAGGAGGGCCTCACTAAATAGCTGAGGCTGGCCGCAAACCTGTGACCCTCCTGTCAGTTTTCAATTTTTGCTTGCAAACTCATCTTCAGTGGAAATTGTTTTTGCTGTGAATTTCTCATGAGCCCAGGTAGTGGAAGTATCCCTGCTAAGAAATTTCCTGTGTAGTTCTGTCAGACTCCAGGTCTCAATAGTCCTAATCAGCTTTTGTATTAATTTGTTACTGTATGTACTTGGGGTTCCTATAGCTGTTAATTTTTTAGATTTTTTTTACTTATGAATGAAGGCCTTGGGCTTTGATTTCTTACAAGTGATATATATTTTAAAACCTAAAGTCTCCGACAGAAGGAAAGCTGCAGAATCCACCTCCCCAGACAACTGGGAAGAACTTTTCTAGGTCATGGTTTATGGACAGGGCAGCTCTGTAATGTTCCAAGACTTAGCCAGAGTCCAAATTCCAGCTCTCTTATTCCACATGGGCAAAAGCCATCAAGTTTTCTGTTCCTAGCCCAGTCTCCCAGGTTCAAAATTTAGCCTAAAATCCATCAAAAATAATGTTAGATGGAAAGAGTGAGATAAATAGTGAAATCAAAAGGAATTTTAAAAAGGGTTTTACTTTGAAAATGCTAAATTTGAGGTGATATGTGAACTTGGGTTTGTTGAAGAGGTTGTTTCTCTCTGCCTATAAATAACACCATGAAGATATCTGTTGCATATCCTTTAAATGCATATTAAATCTTCATGTGAGCAAGGCCAGGGCCAATTTAGGGCAAAATAACCAATTTCCTAAGTTGAGAGGCCTTCTAGGTGTTGGTGAGGGTGGGGTCAGGAAGAGTGGCACTGTGGTGAAGTGGAGAACACTGACCTTGGGGCCAGGCAAGCCTGGGCGCAAATCCTGCCTATGACTCTTAGTGTGTGACTTTGGGAAATTAGTTAACCTTTCTGAGCTTCAGTTACTTTTCTACAAAATGAGGCTAATAGTGGGCACCCTCTAGTGTTGTTAAAAATAGTCAATTAAGATTAAATATGGCGGCATAGAGGGAGACAGCATGTTTCAGTCGCTCTGAGACTCAGAACTCAACTACCAGGAAGACTGCTTCTTGACAAGGGAAGAAAAGCAGTGAAAAACTCAACAAAACAATGACTATTGAAATGTGGCAGAATCAGAGCCAGAAGAGAGAGCAGAGGACGGTAAAGAGCTCCACACATCTCACCTGGGGAGCAGAGAATGGCGCAGCACCATCTTGGCCAGGCCATGCCGGCTGGTAGCTGCCAGCACTGTGGCTCCCAGAGACTTCCAGCAAAGAAGCAGTAAATTTTTGTGAAGCCAGCGACTACAAACCATTATCAAAAGCAATCGACTCTTCTCTCCACATTCGACAAAGACCCGACTACCAGACAGCTCAGCTAGATCCTGCAGCTGCAACTGAACCCATCTCTGCCTGCAGGAACCCAGAGCAGTGCTCACCAAGACCATGAGTTAACAAGCCATTCCAGTGGGAAACTGCTCTGCGCAGCCACAGGGACTTGTGTGGCAAGGAATAGACTCGCTGGGTCTATGCCTTTGCAAATGACCCCTGCAGAGGTGGGAGTGGGGGCTACTGTCTGACACAATGGAAACATGAATTAGCAGACAGCCCATAGGGACATTCGGGTAAGTCACAGATTGCCAAGCCCTTACAAGGTCTCCAGGAATCACCACAGGACAGCCAGCCATGATGTCTGTGGGGGGAAATAACAGCCTACCAAGTTGAAGGCTCAGAAAGCAATAAATTCGCACCTGGCTGTGTTTGGGCTCTCAAAGCACCAATGCCAGAGACCAACAGGGCTCACGTAAC
Source organism: Glis glis (assembly GCA_004027185.1). Lineage (NCBI taxonomy): Eukaryota > Metazoa > Chordata > Mammalia > Rodentia > Gliridae > Glis > Glis glis. Next base: position 10,797 of record PVJS01028417.1, on the reverse strand, counting down.
AAGCAGATCAAAGGTGGTGTTCCAGGGGCCATAAAAGCCCAGCGGGCCGGGCCACAAGCTCAGAATATAACAATCACTGGCCTTGCTGAGCTTAAGCCCACTGGCCACAGAGGCCAGAGGTCAGTGCTCTGCAGTATCACGGACTCATAATGAGCAGAGCAGCAGTGGCTGTGGGGCACTAAATCCCAACCAGCAGGTGTAGGCTCTGAAGAGAACATCATAGTCTCTGGCCCTATGGAATTTGGGCCTGGAGAGTACGGTGGCCTATAGCCAATCAGAGACTCCTGTTTGCACTAAGAACCATATCTAGTCAAGATTCTCAGGGGGACAAACTCAAAAGATTGATTATATGGGACAGACTGGAAAAGGCAAATATATACCCCAGGCATAGGCCTTATTATAAAGGGATAACAAATAGACACAGGACCCACACACAAAGAGAAAGAAGATGCCAAGACAACAGAAACACACACCTGAAAACTGAAAATATGAGAACGAAGAACAGCAAGGAAACAATAAGCTCCCAAAATTCAACAACAAGGGAGATCACCAATACTGATCTGCAGGAAAAGCAAGAAGGAGAATTCCAAATTTTGATCTTCAATATGATGAAAGGCCTCAAAGAAAGTGTACAGGGAATGAAGGAGGAAATTGAGGCCCTAAGAAAGAACTAAAGAGAGGGTTTGAGCAAAATGAAGGAGTCAATAAATGAACTAAAGATCACAATAGAAACTGCCTCTGGCAGGCTAGACCTCATGGAAAACAGAGTATCACTCTTGAATGACAGTTCATTCAAAACTGAAAACACAGTAAACAATCTAGAGAAGACAATATAACAGCACAACCTGAACATCCAAGAAATATGAACAATATGAAATGTCCTAACTTACAGATAAAAGCCACTGAAGAAAGTCTAGAAGCACAAAGCAAGGGTACCAGAAACCCCGTCAGAGAAATAATTTCAGAGAATTTTCCAGATATAGAAAAAGACTTGGACATCCACATACAGGAGACATTCAGAACACCATTAAGACAAGATCAAAGAAGGACTTCCACATGCCACGCATTAATCAAAACGACTAACATAGAGGCCAAGGAAAGAATCTTAAAAGCAGCCAGAACAACAGAATGGTGACATACAGGGGCAAAGCAATATAAATCACTCCAGACTTCTCAACCCAAGTCATGAAAGCCAGGAGGGACTGGTATGATATACTCAAGACCCTGGAAGAAAATAACTTTCAACCAAGACTGCTATATCCAGCAAAGATATCATTAAAAATTGATGGAGAAATAAAAACGTTCCAAGACAAGCAGAAACTAAAAGAATTTATGACTACCAAGCCAGCACTAGAGAAAATACTTAAAGAAATAAAACACAAAGAAGAAAAAAAGAAGCAAATTCCAGAACCAGAAAAGGTGTGAATTCCACCAGATGGGCAACTAAGCAAAGAAGAAATACTGCATCAAACAGAAAATAGAATTCAAAATGACAGGAAACAAAAATCATATCTCAATAATAACACTGAATATCAAAGGTCTTAACTCCCCAATTAAAAGACATAGACTGGCAATGTGGATTAAAAAATATAATCCAACTATATGCTGCTTGCAAAAAACTCACCTTACAGCCAAAGATATCCATATGCTAAAGGTGAAAGGATGGAAAAAGATATACCATGCAAATGGAGACCAAAGAAGCAGGGGTAGCAACGCTCATATTTGACAAAACAGACTTTAAGCTAAAACACATCAGAAGAGACAAAGCAAGTCACTTCTTATTAATAAAAGGAACAATCCAACAAGAAGATATAATGATAGTAAACATTTATGCCCCAAATGTGGGTGCACCCACTTTTGTAAAACAAACTCTTTGGGACATCAGTTCTCAAATAGACCCAAAGACAACAATATTGGGAGACTTCAACACACCACTCACACCTCTAGATCAATCTTCTAGACAAAAGATGAATAAACACTCTTCAGACCTAAAGAAAACTTTAAACCAAATGGAACTAATAGACATATACAGAATATTTCAACCAGCAACAACTGAATACACATTCTTCTCAGCTGCTCATGGAACCTTCTCCAAAATAGACCACATCCTGGGCCACAAAGTAAGTGCCAGCAAATTAAAAAAATGTAATATAGGCTGGGCATGGTGGCGCACGCTTGTAATCCCAGTACTTGGGAGGCTAAGACAGGAGGATCGCAGGTTCATGGCCAGCCTCAGCTACTTAGTGAGGCCCTCCACAACTTAGTGAGACCCTGTTTAAAAAAAAAAAAGAATAAAAACCAGGGCTGAGGGTGTAGCTTGGAGGTAGAATGCCCCTGGGTTTAATCCCCAGTTCTGCAAAAAAAAAGTAATATAATTCCTAGCATCTTCTCAGATCACAAAGGAGTGTAAGTAGAAATCAACAACAGGAAGACCAAAAGAAATTACATAAATACATGCAAACTGAATGATACACTCTTGAATGACGACTGGATCAGAGAAGAAATAAGGGGAGAAATAAAAAAATTCCTGGAATTAAATGAAAGTAGAGATGTGATGTACCAATATCTGTGGAACACTTTGAATGTGGTGTTAAGACGAAAATTTATAGCAGTGAGTGCCCATATAAGAAAAACAGAAAGTCACCAAATAACCTAATGACACACCTCAAGGACCTAGAAAAACAGGAACAGTCTAATCCCAAAGCCAGTAGAAGGCAGGAGATAATTAAAATCAGAGCAGAAATCAATGAAATAGAGAACAAAAAAAATTCAAAGGATCAACAAAACAAAAAGCTGGTTTTTTGAAAAGTTTAACAAGATTGACAAGCCCCTAGTCAACCTAACCAAAAGAAAGAGAGAATCAACCCAAATTATTAAAATCAGAAATAAAAAACGAGACATTACCACACACAGTGGGGAAATCCAGAGGATCATCAGAACCTATTTTAAAAATTTATATTCCATTGGGTGTGGTAGCACATGCTTGTAATCCCAGTACTTGGGAGGCTGAGACAGGAGGATCGCAGGTTCACAGTCAGCCTTGGCTACTAAGTGAGGTCCTCTGCAACTTAGTGAGACCCTGTTTCAAAATAAAGAATAAAAAAGAGGGCTAGGGATGTAGCTCGGAGGTAGAATGCCCTTGGGTTCAATCCCCAGTAACGCAAAAAAAAAAAAAAGAAAAGAAAATTTATTTTCCAATAAACTGGAATGCATGGAAGAAATTGACAGATTTCTAGACACATACAACCTACCTAAATTAAACCCAGAGGATATAGAAAACCTAAACCAACCAATAGCAAGCAAAGAGATAAAAACAACAATAAAATCTGGCCATCAAAGAAAATCCCAGGTCTAGATGGATTTCCAGCTGAATTCTACAAAACCTTTATAGAAGAACTAAACCCAATACTTCACGAGTTATTCCATGAAATCGAAAGAGATGGAATTCTTCCAAACTCCTTCTATGAGGCCTGTATCACCTTAATACCAAATCCAAGTAAAGAAACCTCAAGAAAAGAAAATTATAGACCAGTATCATTGATGAACATAGATGCAAAAATTCTAAACAGAATACTAGTCATGCACATTCAAAACCACATCAAGAAAATTGTACACTATGACCAAGTTGGTTTCATCCCAGGAAAGCAAGGCTAGTTCAACATATGCAAATCAATGCTTGTTATCCACCCCATAAATAGAACTAAGGACAAAAATCACATGATCATCTCAATAGATGCTGAAAAAGCATTTGACAAAATCCAACACCCATTCATGTTAAAAACACTGCAGAAAATAGGAATAGACAGAACGTACCTCAACATCATTAAGGCAATATGCAATAAACCCAAAGCCAACATCATATTGAACAGGGAAAACTGCAGGAATTCCCTTTAAAATCAGGAACAAGACAAGGATGCCCACTATCACCACTCCTTTTCAATATTGTCCTCGGGACTTTTGCCAGAACAATGAGACAAGAGAAGGATATCAAAGGAATTCAAATAGGAAAAGAAGAACTAAAATGATCTCTATTTGCAGATGACATGATCCTATACTTAGAAGACCCCCCCAAAAAACTCAACCAAAAGACTACTAGAGCTGATTAACAAATTCAGCAAAGTAGCAGGATACAAAATCAACCTAAAAAAATCAGTAGCTTTTCTATATGCCAACCATGAATCCACCGAGAAAGAAATCCAGAAAACAATTCCATTCACAATAACCTCAAAAACAATAAAATACCTAGGAATAAACCTAACCAAGGAGGTAAAAGACCTCTACAATGAAAATTATAAAACACTAAAGAAAGAAATTGAAGAAGATATTAGAAGACAGAAAGATCTCCCTTGCTCTTGGATAGGCAGAATAAATATTATCAAAATGGCCATTTTACCAAAAGTGATCTACAGAGTCACTGCAATCCCTATCAAAGTACCAATGTCATTCCTCACAGACCTAGAAAAATCAGTCATAGATTTCATATGAAGAAACAAAAAACCCAATAGCCAAAGCAATTCTCAGCAATAAAAACCATGCAGGAAGCATCACAATTCCTGACTTCAAATTATACTACAGAGCTATAGAAATAAAACAGCATGGTATTGGCACAAAAGCAGACACATAGACCAATGGAACAGAATAGAAGATACAGAAACAAATCCACACATATATAGCCAATTGATTTTCGACAAAGGTGCCAGACACATACATTGGAGAAAAGACAACCTTTTCAACAAATGGTGTTGGGAAAACTGGTTATCCATTTGTAGAAAAATGGAACTAAATCCTTACCTCTCGCCCCGCACAGGAGTCAACTCAAGATGGATCAAAGACCTGGAAGCTAGACCAGAGACTGTGAAGCTACTAGAGGGGGGGATAGGTTCAACACTTCTACATACAGGCACAGGTAGAAACTTCCTCAACAAGATCCCCAAACCTCAGGAAATTAAAACAAGAATTAATAAGTGGGATGGCATTAAACTACAACATTTCTGCGCGTCAAACATTTCTCACCATCAAGAGTCTAAAAAGAAAGCCTGCAGAATGGGAGAAGATCTTTGCCAGCTATCCCTCTGACAGAGGACTAAGATTCAGAATATACAAAGAACTTAAAAGATTTTACACTAAAAAAACAAATAACCCAACCAAGAAAAGAGCAACTGAATTGAATAGACACTTCACAAAAGAAGAGATACAAATGGCCAAAAAATACATGAAAAAATGTTTAACATTATTAGCAATCAGGGAGATACAAATCAAAACTACACTGAGATTCCATCTAACCCCAATCAGAATAGCAACCATCAAGAACTCAAAAAACAGTAAATGTTGGTGAGGATGGGGGGAAATCGGAACTCTTCTACACTGTTGGTGGGATTGCAAATTAGTTCAGCCACTATGGAGATTAGTGTGGAGATTCCTGAGAAAACTGGGAATGGATCCATCATATGATCCGGCTATACCACTCCTGGGTATCTTTCCAAAGGGGCCAAAATCAGAGAACTACAATAATATATGCATACCCATGTTCATAGCTGCACAATTCACAATAGCCAAATTATGAAACCAACCTAGGTGTCTATCTACAGATGAATGGATTACAAAATTATGGAATATACACACAATGGAATTCTACTCAGCAATAAAGAAGAAGAAAACTATGTCATTTGAAAGAAAATGGAAAGACCTGGAGAACATTATGTTAAGTGAGATTAGCCAGTCACAGAAAGTGAAGGGACCTATGTTTTCTCTAATATGGGCAAGCTAGGGAGTAATTGGGATACCAGAGGGACTCCAGATAATGGAGGAAAAATCTCAGTGGAGCCAGAGAGGTGGTCTAGGGGAAGGGGAGAGGAAAGAGTGAGGTTCATTAATGGAATTACTACCTCAACTTTGTGTACATATGTGTCAATCTCAGTATTCTGTATTGGGAAGGGGGGAGATGGGGATGCGGGGTGGGGGGCCCACCAAATGCTGTGTGCATGTATGTCACTGTCAACATGATTTACATTACAATGTGAGACTATAATGGACTAATGAAAGCAAACTAAAAATAGTCAATTAAATTATATACAGTGGGAGCTATATCATACACACAACCTTATATGAATTCAACAATTCTAGAAGTTGAATTGTTGCCCAAAAGTTATGCATATTTAAAATGTTGATGTACATTGACAAAGTATTTTATAGAAAATTTGCAGCAATTTATATATTTAATAAGAATGTATGTGTTTTCCCTACATCCTTACCAACACTATACAACCTTTGTGTGAGTATGTGGGAAGAGGGGGTTGTTTTGCTTGATTTTTTTCCCCTGATTTATTGAGATATGGTTGACAATTTAAAATTGCGTATGTTTAAAGAGTACAACTTGATGATTTTTTTTGTTGTTGTTGTTTGTTTGTGGTACTGGGGATGGAACCCAGGGGTATTCTCCCTCCGAGCTACACCCCCAGCCCTATTTTATTTTTTTATTTTGAAACAGGGTCTCACTAAGTTGTGGAGAGCCTCACTAAGTAGCTGAGGCTGGCCACAAACATGCGATCCTCCTGTCTCAGCTTCCCAAGTACTGGGATTATAAACATGAGCCACCATGCCCGGTTACAACTTGATGACTTGATGATTTGATATACATACACATTGTGAAATATTAGCCATAATCAAGCTAATTAACATATTCATCACTTCACATATTAATCACTTTATATTTTATTTCTCTTTGATAGTATTCATTCTAATATGTGTTGTTAGATGGCTCACTGTGGCTTTGATTTACATTTTCCTGTGATTAGTGAAGTTGATCACCTTTTCATATGCCTGGTGGCCGTTTGTATGTCATTATTCCAAAAGATACAAAAATGGCCATTGCCTACTTTATAATTGTTTTTGTTTGTTTTGTTTTGTTGCTATTGAGTTGCATGAATTTCTTACATAGTTTGAATGTTAACCCTTTTATCAGATATATGGCCCACAAATATTTTCTCCCAGTTTGTAGGTTGCCTTTCACTCTGTTGACTGTTTCTTATGTTGTGCAGAAGCATTTTAGTATGATGCAATTCCATTGATCTATTTTTGCTTTTGTTGCCTGTCCAAAATAATCATTGTCCAGATCAATGTTAAAAAGTCTTTTCTCTCTTTTCTTGTAGTAGTTTTAAGGCTTCAGGTTTTATGTTCAAGTCTTTAATCTGTTCTGAATAGGGTTATTTTTGTTTTTGTTAGTTTGTTTGTTTGTGCAATACTAGGAATTGAACTCAGGGGAACTCTAACTGAGCTACATCCCCAGCCTTCTTTATTTCTTATTTTGAGACAGGGCCTCACTAAGTTGCCCAGGCTGGCTCTGAACTTGTGATCCTTCTGCCTCAGCCTCCCAAGCGACTGGGATTATAGGAGTGCATCACTGCACCTAGCTTTGATTTTTATTTATGGTATGAGTCCAATTTAGTTCTTCTGCATGTGGATATCCGGTTTCCCCAATTGCATTTATTGAAGAGACTATATTTTGCCTATTATGTGTACTTGGTACCCTTGTTCAAGATCAGTTGAACATAGATGTGTGGATTTATTTCTGGGCTTTCTATTCTGTTCCACTGGTATATATGCCTATTTATATGCCAGTACCATACTATTTTGGTTACTGTAGCTTTGTAATGTATTTTTAAATCAGGAAGTATGATGCCTCCAGCTCTGTTTTTCTTGCTCAAGATTGCTTTGGCTATTTGAAGTCTTTTGTGGTTTCATATAAATTTTAGGATTATTCATCTATTTCTGTAAATAATGCCATTGGGATTTTGATAGGTATTGTGTTGAGTCTGTAGACCACTTTGGGATGTATGGCTATTTTTTAAAAAATTAATTCTTCAAATTCATGAACATGGGATGTCTTTTCTTTTATCTATATTTTCTTCATCAATGTTTTATAATTTTTAGTGCAAAAATCTTTCAACTCTTTGATTAAATATATTCCAAGTGTTTTGTTATTTTTGTTGCTGTCATGAATGGGGTTATTTTCTTGATTTCCTTTTCAGATAATTTGTTGTTTTTAGATAGAAACGCAGTTAATTTTTGTATATTGATTTTGTGCCCTGCATCTTTGCTGAACTTTTTACTAGTTCTGTTCTTCTGGTTGAGTCTTTAGTTTTCTTTATATGTGATCATGTCATCTGCAAAGATAATTTTAATTCTTCCTTCCTGAATGGATATTGCTAGCTGGGTGTGGTGGTGCACACCTGTAATCCCAGTACTTGGGAAGCTGAGACAGGAGGATTGTAGGTTTAAAGCCAGCCTCAGTGATTTAGCAAGGACCTTAGCAACTTAGTGAGACCCTGTTTCAAAATAAAAAATAAAAATAGGGATGTAGCTCAGCGATAGAATGCCCCTGGGTTCAATCACCAGTAACACACACACACACACACACACACACACACACACACACACACACACAAACACACACACAGGATATCCTTGTCTTGTACCTGATCTTAGAGGGAAAGCTTCCAGCCAGTTTTACCCATTATCACGTAGGCTTTTCATACATAGCCTTTATTATGTTGGGTTGATAGTTTTTTTTCCCTTCCCTTTTTTGTAGAGCCTATAAAGTATTGTAGTTAGCAGCACAGGCTATGGCATCTGATTTAGGTTGTAAGAGTAGCTAAATTAAAACCACAGCTCTGCTACTTTCTAGCTGTGAGGCCTTGACCATTTCTCTGTCCCTCAACACCATCATCTATAAAATGGGATAATAATATTTTATTGCTGTGTTGTTGTGCATTTTAAGTGAATTGATATCTGTAAAGTACTTAGAAAAGTGCCTAAATATCTCAAGTTGAACCATAGGAAATCAAGAACTTTAAGAGTCAGGCCAGGTGTGGTGGTGCATGCCTATACTTCCGGGTACTCAAGAGGCTGAGGCAAGAGGATAGCAATTTTGAGGCCAGCCTGGGCAATTTAGTAAGACCCTATCTCAAATGAAGAAATGATACAAACCTAAAAGTATAACCCATAAGTTATCAGAAAGAAAACACTGGACACATTATTTAAAATTATTCATCATGGAAAATGACTTGAAACCCTGAATTGATAAAAGAGAATATTAAATGGTTAAACATTTCTGCATAGGAAAAATGTAAAAGGACAAAATCCCCCAGAAATATACTTAAAGTAATTATGACGGACAAGATACCAATTTCCTCCATCTATGAAGGATTCTTATGTTCTTATAAACTAATAAGAAAAGTATCAACAACACAAAAAGAAAAAAGTGGATGAAAGATGTGAAAAGACAGTTCATAAAAAAAAAAAAGCTTTTAAGCTGGGCATGGTGGCGCACGCTTATAATCCCAGTACTTGGGAGGCTGAGACAGGAGGATAGCATGTTTGCAGCCAGCCTCAGCTACTTAGTGAGGCCCTCCACAACTTAGTGAGATGCTGTTTCAAAATAAAGAATAAAAAATAGGGCTGGGGTGTAGTTTGGAGGTAGAGTGCCCCTGGGTTCAATCCCCAGTACTGCAAAAAAAAAAAAGTTTTTAAATATTGGAAGAGATGCTCAACTTCATTTGTCATTAAAGTGTAAATAAAAAGAAGATACCATTTTTACTCATCATATCATCTTAGAATTATACTGCTTGATTCTTTTTTAACCTCTTATGTTTCTTTTTCAATAAAATAATAAAAGTTTAAGCAATTCTACAAGTTAAAAATAATAATGACATATAACAGTTGACTTTTGAAACCAGATGCCTGGCTTCAGACCTAGGTAAACTTTCTAGTACATCCAAAGTTTCCCCCAAATATTTTTATTTCAACCCCTTTGAGACCCTTTGCTAAATGAGTTGTTCCTGTTGTAGTAAAATCATGAGGATAATACAGCGTAGGGTGTAGGAGAGGGAAAGCTTCCCTACCACTTACCTCTCTCCTCTTTCCTCTGCTGTTCTCAGGAAGAAAGGCTGCATGGAGTGTCCGAATCCTAAAACTTTGATTGGATCAAGTTTACTAGTGATCATATGCATTAAAATGTCATTCCGTTGTGGGTGGGCTGGTTGGGACTTTTCCTGCATTTTCTTTTCTCTCTGTGCTACAGAACTAAAAGGTTGGGGCCATTCCTAGCTTGCATCCTGTCTCTATTTCACCTATGTGGCAGAAATAGTAAGTGGACGTAGGCTCTGCGTCTCCCAGTGCTGCCCAAGGCAAGTCCAGCCAACCTGCTTCTCTTTCCTCTCTTTAGCTGTGGAAAGGACAGAGCCTGCTTGCTTGCCCCCCGCCCCCGCTTTTTTTTAATAGACACACAGAGCTCGCTCCCCCAGCAGCAGTGGGGCCAGCTGAGCACTCTGCAGTGGAAGTGGCTCTCTCTCTTGCTGTTTGCCTAATTCTTTCTGCTTCATATGTCTCCTGCTCCATATGTTAGATTGGTTGTTGGACTAAAGTTTCTTGGACCTCATCAGATTTGGGAGAAAGAAAAAAAAAAAGGACTGATCCTGCCAGTTTAGTTTTCTTCCACTCACCCAGGTTCTCCTCACTGAGTTCCCAGCCCAAGCCCAGCCGGTGATGAAGTATTACTTAACCCTGCTTACCTATTGTCCCTTGAGTATATAAATGTGTTGAATACTGTTATTTTGTTCTTCTTTATTGCTGAGTAGAATTCCATTGTGTGTATTTCCCATAATTTTGTAATCCATTCATTTGTTGATGGACATCTAGGTTGGTTCCATAATTTGGCCACTGTGAATTGTGCTGCTATGAACATGGGTATGCATATATTACTGTTGTTTTCTAGTTTCAATCCCTTTGGTTTGATACCCA
>PVJS01028416.1:0-25519 GCA_004027185.1 Glis glis | reverse complement strand
AGAGAGAGAGAGAGAGAGAGAGAGAGAGAGAGAGACAGGGAGAGAGAGAGAGAAAGAGAGAGAGAGAGAGAGAGCTGAGGCTGGCCGCGAACCCGGATCCTCCGGTCTCTGCCTCCCAAAGTACTGGGATTACAAGTGTGCGCCACCACGCCCAGCCTTCATGGGCCTTTAGTATGTATATATGGTGCTAAATCCAGAAATAAAAATATATTGGCAAACTTCTAGTATTACCTCTGTTTAAAATTTTCCAAACCCCTTAGGTTAGAAACATAAACAAATTTTGATATGTCAGCTTTGAAATAAAAGAAAAAAATGGCGGTGTATAACATGGTTTTGCTGTTACAGGATTTATAACATGGTTATTGATATGCAGGTGTATAACATGGTTTTGTCGTTACAGGGAAAGTAGGTAGGTATATCTTGCCTTTCAATGCATGTTTAAAATATCACTAAATTAATACTTATACTTTACATGTGGAAATTTAGTATATTGCTTTCTTTTTTCCTTCCTTCTTTCTTTCCTTCCTTCCTTCCTTCTTTTCCTCCCTCCCTCCCTCCTTCCTTCCTTTCATTATTTTGGTACTGGAAACTGAACCCAGGAGCATTCAACCTCCAAGCTACACCCCAGCCCTATTTTTTTTTTTATTTTGAGACAGGGTTTTGATAAGTTGCTGAGGGTCTCACTAAATTATTGAGGCTGGCATTGAACTTGTGATCCTTCCATCTTAGTCTCCCAAGTATTGGGATTACCAGCTAGTTTATTGTTTTCTAACGTATGAGCAGTTCTCATCTAGAGACCTTGGAGTTATCACTAGCTGCTAAGATTTCATGTAAAATATTTTGCTGCCAAAACCTTTCAAGGGCAATATAAGAATACTAACTACTGTATATTCATAATTGAGACACGAATTTAATTTTGTAGTCATAAGGAATCAGTAGACTATATCCTCTGATATGTGCTGAAATTTCATTTCAGAGAAAGCCACTACAACATAAGTTCTTTCAGAATTTATTTCAGCTCAATCACTTCAGATAAACCATTCATGAACACCCAATCAGAAGGTGCCCTGGCCATTCTAGATCATTCTCTCATTTAACTTCAGTTAGCTTAAAATGTCCCCATCCAAGATGTCCATATCAGAATTCTAAAAATATGTGTATATACTACCTTGTATAGCAAAACCAGACTGACTTCAAATGTAATTAATATACCGAAGTAGGAAATTATCCTGGATTATCTGGGTGAGCTCCAAATATATGAGCAAGGAGTTGGGCATGGTGGTACATGTCTATAATCCCAGTATTTGGAAGGCTGAGACAAGAGGATTGATTACAGGTTGGAGGATAACCTCAGCCAGTAGTGAGATTGTCAGCAACCTAGCAAGACCTTGTTTCAAAAACAAACAAACAAACAAACAAATAAATAAATAAATATAAAGGGCTATGAGTCTAGCTCAGAGTAGAATGTCCCTGAGTTCAATCTCCAGTACCACACATACCAAAAAAAAAGAAAGAAAGAAAGAAAAAAAAAACACAAAAATATGCACACAGGTACATGACAAGAGGAGAGGTTCAAAAATCAGTAATAAAAGATGTGGCGATGGAAACAAGGGCCCTGAGCATGCACACACACACACACACACACACACACACACACACACACACTGCAGATAATTCTCTGAAGTCTCCAGAAAGAAAAGCTCCTTGTCAACACCTTGATTTTAGACTTTTGACCTCCAGAAATGGTAGAGAATAAATATGTGTTGCTTAAAGTCACTAACAGCAGCCAGGCATGGTGACACACACCTGTAATCTCAGTACTTGGGAGGCTGAGAAAGGAGTATCGCAGGTTTGAGGCCGGACTCAACAATGTAGTGAGGCTGTGAGCAACTTAGCAAGACCCTATTTCCAAATAATAATAAAAAATTGCTCTGGGGGTATCGCTCTCGGGTGTAGCTCAGAGGTAGAATGTCCCTGGATTCAACCCCCAGCACCACAAATAATAATAATAATAATAATAAGAAGAAGAAGAAGAAGAAGAAGAAGTCACTAACATCAAGAAGAAGTTAACACTTTTAAGTTTCATTTTTTTACAACACTTACCTTTACCTGAAATCATTTTGTTTATGATTTTCATAAACATATTGTTTTCTAATTTTGAATATTAATTTCCTAATGTGGACATACAACCTATCTGTCTTGTTGGCTGCAGAAACTGCAACTCTCAGAAGAGTCGATAGTGCAGTCAGTACTACACAAAGGTTGAAGGTGTAAAGAGAAGAGATAATAAAGATATAAGAGGATATAGAGGTGAACATGGAACCTAGTGCTTCTGACAATTATCTGCTTTCTTCATTTTAACATTTGCATTTTCTTTATTTCTTAGGGAAAAAAATGGTTTTTTATTTTTCAATTGGCCCTGTCATGAAGGTGGAATGATGATGATAAACATGTATTTTCACATTGAATTCCAATCTAGTAACTGAAACTGCTTTATTAAAAAGTCTAAACCTCACTAGAGAACAAAAGTGAAATAACTTTGTTTTATTCTCCCATCACCATTCTTCATGTCCCTGATAGATGTCTAGAGCAAATCCAAATTTAGCTCAATTTAAACTTTTAAATGTCATACTTCATTTAGCATTTGTCTCCTTCTTGTCCTCAGGGAGTCTTCTCAAATTCCTTTTCATCCCACCCTTGTCTGTTTATGAGGATGCAAGGACCAAACTCCCAGCATGCCTCTAGCAGGCCTAGTTCTGAAGCCTTTTAATGAACTTTCCAAAAGTGTACCGAATGTCTACCGTTTCCAACTTTGCTTTTTGGTTGGCTTAAATGAAAAATCGAGATAACAGCTTTTTTTCTTACTACTGAAAGATATTGTGAGGTTCAAAAGACACAAGTTAAAAGAAAGTGCTTTGTGAAATGTAAAAAGTAAAGCGAGAAGTGGAGTTCACCGAGGACAGGGAAAGAAATCACGTTTGCTGAGGCTCATTAAGCTCCAGAGGTGTCTCACCCAAGCCTTAGCATCACCTTCCCAACAGTGCAATTCAGTGTATGAAAATCCGAGGCTCAAACACAGTTGAATCATGTCCACATGCACATTAGCTAATACATGGCGGAGCTGGGATTCAAAGTCAGTCTCCAAAGCACATCTTCATTCCCAAACACCATGAATTATTAACAAAGAAACAAAACAGCTTAGTACCAACTGGCTCTAAGGTTATGATACTTATATAAGCAAGCACAGCTATATTGTTATGTTTTAAGAAGAAAAGCATAATGATGAAAGCAATACGATTTTCATATGCCATTGAGTGTAGGCTAGTGCACCAAAAACTAAATGGTAATATTTTGTAAACTAGTTTGCCAAAGTCAACTTAATTTGCTTTACAGAACTGTTTCAGTCAGCATTCTCACTGCTGTAACCCAAAACATCTGACCATCACAACTTAGAGGAAGGAAGATCTATTTGCTTCCAGTTCTGGAGATTTCAGGGGTTCAGTTCATGTTAGGCCAGGTGAAGTCTATGGAGCTCAGGGCATGGCATGGGGAGCAGAGAGCACAAGGGCTCTGCTCTCACATCCTGGAGTCTGGAAGCAAGAGACAGTAAGCAAGGGGAGAAGGAACCCTATAAAAATCCCCACAACCACACCTCCAGGGACCCCTCCTCAGTAACCAAGCCCTACCTCCAACATGGCTGCCTTGTCTCCAAAGTCTATGGGGACATTCTACATCCAAACCGGAACAGGAACCAAACACAAAGACTGCCTCAAGGTCACTGACTCCTAGTTCTATCATTTCAAGCATGATATCTGTAAAGAACGTCCTAAGAAGTTAGACAAAATGACTAGATTGGATATTTCAACTCTCCAAAAGCTATGTTTGAGAAAGAAATAAATGTCCACTTGAGAAAGACTAGTAATGACTCTGGGAATTTAAATTGTTTGCAAGTTTAAATTTAGACTTTAATATTGGTACCAAACTCATGTATGTTTGCCACTTACCAATACTGTTATGATTGGTATACTAGCCATTTGAATTGGATTTAATATACTTGTACAAAATGTTCAACAAATAGCAGGTTAAGTTTCCAACACATGAGAGGTTTGGAGGTGGTGATGGCATTTTGCTTGTTTCCTAGCTTTCTTCCCTTCCTCGGAGACTGTTCTTCTTCCTTCTTCTTTTTTTTTTTTTTGCGGAACCCAGGGGCATTCTACCTCCGCGCTACACCCCCGGCCCTATTTTTTTATACTTTATTTTGAAACCGGGTCTCACGAAGTTGCGGAGGGCCTCACTAAGTAGAGAGAGAGAAACAGGGAGAGAGAGAGAGAGAGAGCTGAGGCTGGCCGCGAACCCGGATCCTCTGGTCTCCGCCTCCCAAAGTACAGGGATTACAAGCGTGCGCCATCATGCCCGGATCTGTTCTTCCTTCTATGCCATGTATTTCAGTGCACCGGTGGAGAACTGAGTGTTTGTCTTACTTTTCATAGAACTTTCTATAAAAATGTCTAAAGGTAAACAACAAAAAGTTGGGCTTACAGGCCCAAAAAAGCTGATAACTCTCACAATGTTCGTGCATTAAACCACCTGCAGAGTGGTAGCTGATTGGTCCAAAAGGAACACCAGAGCCAACCACAGTCAGGCACAGGATCTTCATCATCTGGCCTCCTCGGTGATTAGACACCAGACCGCACCCTGAGCAATCAGTGTTTCTAACAGTTTTTCACTCTGTTGGTAGAGCTCTAATTGGTGGATCTTTGAAAACTGCCTCAACCATGTGCCATAATGGTGAAAAGCTGCAGGGAGAAGAGATGACAAAGATCTGGGCAGAGTTCTGGATGTTCATTCAGCTTTAATGCTTTCTTTCATAAATGTGTCTCAGTAAAATCACAATTTTGCTCATTTGCACTGGATTTCTATGACTATCAACATAAAATACATTAGAGAGAACATTAATGTATTTTCTCTCTTGGTTATCACATATTGATAAACTCACATTAAATGCAAAGCAAAACAATGGCATAGTAAATAAAATATCATTAAAACATACTATTAAGGAAAAAAAAGTAAAAGGATTTTAGTAGCCTTGTAAGGCTCACACATGTGCTGCTACCACCACCAAAGCTACCACCAAGTTTAAGTATTATGATTTTTTTAAATTCACATTTCCTTTTTATATTTGAGCAGAATGTCACTCTTGGTATAAGATCATATCCCTGGAGTTTTGGGGAATATGAGTTTTAGAATGAGAAAAGAGAAAGAAATAGAGACCGTGGACCAGGGAGACAGAGAAGATGTTTTTTCTAAGATTACCTGTTCCTGGTTTTCTTATGTATCCATCCAGACTGATGCTAAATAAAAAACAGTAACAATTTCCATGGGAACGTAATGTTTATGCCATTCAAGCAATCCTATACTCATTCACCACACACAAAATATATATTTTTCCTCTCTTTTGTCTTATAATTATATTATCTAATTTTTAATGAGAGTCCCTTTCTCTATGATTATTGACAACAGAATGTTATACATACACCTAATTCAGACTTTCTTTATAGGAACTGTGTATTTTCACCATTAATAACATCTCTAATGAAGATGGCAGCTTATAAAACTGGCAGCTACCAAAACTTAAAAATGTGATGGGCATCTTCTAAGTTGGCCCCTGATGATCTAATGATCCCCATTTTTGATATGCAGGCCCTAAAGTAATCCTATCCCCTTGAGTTGCTAATTAATGAGTTGTTCCCATTGAATACAAAGCAACACAGGATAGAAGGGCTGACTTCTGAGGTTAACTTATAAGATGACTGTGTCCTGGCTGGGGATGTAACTTAATGGTAGAGTGCATGCTTAGCATGCACAGAGACCCAGGTTCCATCCTGAGCACCACAAACAAACAAAATCAACAACAACAAAAACAACAAAAAACTGCTATGGCTTCCACCTGGGTGCCCTCTCTTGCTCTCTTCCTAATTTGCCAGCTGCCATGTTGTGAGTTGCCCTATGGAGAAGACATGTGACAAGTACCAGTCCAACAGCCACAGAGCACCTGGGCCTGATCAATAGCTACATGTACGTGGATATGGAAGTAGAAGCTCCCATCCCCATAGAGCTTTAAGAAGATTTAACTGCAGCACATGAAAAGCCCTGAGTCAGAGGACTCTGGACCCTGGATTCATATATATATATATATGAATATGTATATATATATATATATATATACTTTTATTGGTGCATTATAGTCTCACATCATAAAGTAGTTCATAGTGATAGTGACATCCATGCACACAGCACTTAGTGAGATTCCCCTCAGCTCCCTCCCCACTCCCCTCTTCCCCATACAGGGAGACTGGCATTGGTATTCTCACATATGTACATATTGTCAGTGGAAGTGATCCCTTCATTAATTCTCCCTCCCCTCTCCCCTCACCCTCCCCTAGACCTTTCCATTGCTCCACTGGAGTTTCTCCTCCATTATTTAAAGTCCCTCTGGTTTCCAGATTACTCCCTAGATTCTGCATATGAGAGAAAACATATGACCCTTCACTTTCTATGACTGACTAATCTCACATAGCATACTGTTCTCCAGGTCCATGCATTTTCCTGCAAATGACATTATTTTGTTCTTCTTGTTGAGTAGAAGTCCATTGTGTGTATATCCCATAATTTTGTAATCCATTTATCTGTTGATGGACACCTGGAGTTGGTTCCATAATTTGGCTATTGTATATTATGCTGCTATAAACATAGATATGCATATATTACTATAATATTCTGATTTCAGTCCCTTTGGAAAGTTACTCAGGAGTGGTATAGCTGGATCATATGGTGGATCCATTCCCAATTTTCTGAGGAATCTCCACACTGATTTCCATAGCGGCTGTACTAATTTGCAATCCCACTCACAGTGTAGAAAAGTTCCCATTTCCCCACATCCTCATCAGCATTTATTGCTGTTTGACTTCTTGATTCTTGATCTGCAGAAACTGTGAGATAATAAATGTTTGATGTTTTAAGGTGCTGGACTTTGTTTATATATTAATAGATAATATCAAAAGCAATAAATATGCCCATGGACTATAAAACATTATTATGAACATATTAACTTGCAGTCCTGAAAACTGCAAATACACTTTAGTAAGCTGAATAATTGCTAGAAAGAAAGGAATCGATCTAGCAAATTTGCATACCTATCTCTATATATCTATATCCATATCTATATCTGTTCCTACCATGATATTTACAACTATACTATTTCTCTAAGGGCAATGGTTGGCCATAGAATAGGCTATCGCTACTATGGGATAAGGGAAGCAAGCTATTGTACCTTGATATCAGTAAATATCATCTTCATCTACTTGTGCTAGTTTGTACTGTGCTTATCAAGCAATATTTGAGTGACAATGTATCTTATGAGCCATTCGTATAGGTTGCCATTCTTGAATTTATAATTGCTATTTCTCAAAATATATCAATGCATTTTTGTTATCATTTCTATATAAAATTGTTACTTCACTTACTGTGCAATTCCATTTATAGTCATTAACAAACTATTTATGTTTATTCATACTGTTGTACCTATAACTATATCCAAACCCATGTGACAATAATATTTCCCATTTTGCTGACAAAATCAAGTTTCTCAGCCAGATGTTCCATCACAGTAAATTTACCAACTTAATGAAATCCACTATGTGAAATCTCACAGGTAGTAGTAGCCTGCTAATCTTCTCTCCAGAGATGCTTTTGCCTTCAGTATCTCTTTTTTTTTTCATTAAACACAGATACACACTTTTTCCAATAAAAATATAAAATACCTTTAAATTTTCATTTTAGGGTAGCCTGATAGCTTTTAACAACTCTAGTTAATTTACAACCATACTATTAATCTATTTTAAGTGCACAATTTGACATTAGTACATAAATGTACATAATTTACTAATGTCAAATTACAATATATATAATTATGCAACCATCACCATAGAGTTTTAAAAATTTTAATAGCCCTCAAAATTGTCCTGTGCCTACTTACAGCCATGCCCCAGGAAAGAACAAATCTTCTTTCTGTCCCTACAGCTTTGCCTCTTCTAGAACTTTAATATAAGCATAACACCACAATATATAGCTCTTGTGTCTTTTAGTTCACCTAATATCTGTGACATGTATTCATGTTTTTGCATGGATCAACAGTTCATTCTATTTATTGCTGGAGAGTATTCCATTACATGGATATACCACATTTATTTATTCATTCACAGGTTGGTGACCATTTATGTTTATTTCAATTATATACAAGACTTTATCTAGACATGCTTTCACTTCTGTTGCTTAGATAGTAAAAATGTAATCACTGGGTCAAAGGTAAGAAATTGCAAAACTGTTTCCTGAGATCATATAAGATTTATATTATCACCAACAGCATCCCAGTTTTTCCACATGCTTAACCAATATTTGGTATTTGATTTTAGCTATTCTTGTGGGTTTATAGTTATATTTTATTATGTGTTTGAGTAATCCCTAATGACTATGATGTTAGAGTGTCATTCATTTACTTTTATGCCGTTTGTATATCTTTGTTGGTTCTATTCAAATATTTTCAGGTTTTTAACTGAGTTATCTTTTTAATGGCAACAGCTCTTAATATATTTTAAAATGTAAGTTCTTTATCAAATACACATACCATAAATATTTTCTTTCATCCTCTAGCATGTTTTTTATTTTATTTTATTTTTTATTTATTTATTTATTTATTTATTTATTTATTTATTTATTTATTTATTTTTGTGGTACCAGGGATTGAACGCAGGGGCGTTCTACCTCTGCGCTATGCCCCCGGCCCTATTTTTTTTATGCTTTATTTTGAAACCGGGTCTCACGAAGTTGCAGAGGGCCTCACTAAGTAGAGAGAGCAAGAGAGAGCAAGAGCAAGAGCGAGAGTGAGAGAGAGAGAGAGAAAGAGAGAGAGAGAGAGAGAGAGAGAGAGAGCTGAGGCTGGCCGCGGACCCAGATCCTCCGGTCTCCGCCTCCCAAAGTACTGGGATTACAAGCGTGCGCCACCACGCCTGGCGCTTTTTATTTTATTTTTAAGATTGTCTTGAGGATCAAACATTTAATGTTGATGAAGTTCTATTTATAATTGTTTAATTTTTATATATTTTGTCACACTAAAATTTCTTAGCCTTTTTGTTGCTACTGAAATTAGAATTATTTTGATTATTAATTTTATTTCTGAAATTACATGTAAAATTTAAGTTAAATAATAAATAAATTTAAATTATTTATTTAAAATTTATTTAACTTTAACCATGAGATATCTAGAGGAAAAAATGATTTTCCTATAAGATTACAAGAGAAAATAATCTATGTAACTTTTAAAAACTTAGGAAGGAAAGCTGTAACAAAGAAAGAAGAGATAATAGGCCTAACCACACCGTGACTGTCTGGCAGAGTTGGCAAGTTCAGTCCATAAGACTAGAATGATCTGAGCTCCCACTAGCATCCGATGAGTCCTACCTCCACGCTAATTCATTTACTAATTTGATAGAGTCAGGCAGTGAAAATTAATTTACAATTTCCAATATGTTTACTTTTTTCTTTGCAAAATTTTAGGAAATGTGGAAATTTTTACTTTCCCATTTATAATACTACAAAGTATAAGAAGTAGAATGAGACACACTGTACCTCATTACAGTGTGATATTATAGTGTTACAGTAGCATCATTTAACTAGTAGGCAGTATAATTATAATATCTTATAGAAAGACATATGAAAATTATACACACACATATATGAACTTCACGTTAAGTATTCAGTTGAAATATCAAGCCAAAGGTCTCTAACATTGCATTCCTTTCAACAAACAGAATTTCTGTGCAAAACTTCCAAGGTAATATCTTGTCCTCTGTTTAATTATTTTAAGGCCTTTGTTTTAAAATGTATCTTAATCTATATTCAAATCTAGATTTGCCTTTGTCTTGTGTGAGTTATCAAAACTTTTCAAATAGTTCCTTTTAAATTTGTTATTATGTATGCCAACATCGCCACCTCTTTTGACCATTCTTTGTGTCAGTTCCTCCTTCCCAGAGAATGACCATCTCTTCACATTCCTGACATTTATGACAACATAAATCGTGAAGGGTTCTTGGTGTATGAAGAACGGTCCAGTACCTTGTGATCAGGTTCCTCACTGGTGAACACTCAACTGTGTTTTCATGCTATGCTGCTTGAATGAATGTTCTAAGTCTGCAGTGTTTTCAATAGTATTGTTATGAATAATGAAATTAAATTTGCTACAATTGATACATTCAGTAAAATTATATCACTGAAAACTAGCTTATTTGCTTTTATTTACCATTTAAAAGTTTTGAAAATGATAAATGAGAAAATGTCAATAATCAAGAATATGTGCCTCTCCTAAACTTCTATATGATTATTTTCTTTAAATAAATATGCAATAACATACCTAGAATTTTTTCTTCAATCCTCAAAGTATTAATATTCCTTTCTCGTAGCAAATAATTATACAAACAGGAAAAATAGTGGTTATAGATATAGTATTGAATCACAAATACTGAGTTGATGAACTTTTCTTAAAAATAATAATTGGAATGGCTACACACTAAATACATTATTGAAGTTACTTTCATATTACTCTGACATTGCTAATCAGTATGAAATATTAATTAAATGTAATGGGTAGTGTCTTCCTGTTTCTGACAGCATGTGGCTTTTAATTCCTAGAGAACATAAACTAAATAATGGAATTGAAATTTAAATAACAGTCAAATAAAAATAGGCTTAAATCAGACAAAAATATATATTTCACAGGATGCAATCATAAATAATGAATAAAGTTGAAAGACTTCCTCTGACTCCATCTGTATTCATGACAGGGGGCCTGCATCCCCACATTTGTCAATCACTCCACTAACACTTCTGTTGAATAATGCAATTGCTTACTAATGCATTCAGCCTGTCACGGCATAAGTGGCCACCAGTCCATAAATTTCAAATTAATTAGTTTTTAATTTATCTGTATTCACCAATATAATTCAAGTCTCACTGTGCAGCAGACTTATTCTTTCCCATATTAATTATATAATTCCTATAGTGTAAAATAAGAGATCTTGCTCTTGAAAGAGCAATAACATTTAGAGAAAGAATGAATGAATAGAAACCCATAGCAATCACCTGAAACTCATAGAAACTCAGAGCATTCACCTGAAAAACAGCAACACTAGCACTTATTACATCTGTAAATCCAATGTGGTTCCACCATTCATGCTCAGTACTAATCACTACTCTTTCATCTTCAGGATTTATTTTATTCAGTAGTGAGAATATTATAATGATCTTTTAAAAATGTCCTCTATTTTACTATATTTGTTAAAAGATTGCATAACATTGAAGCTTTTTCTCCTTTCCTGTTAAAAAAAAAATGTTTCCTCTGTCTTTGAAGAACTTACATGCTAAATAAAGAACATCTATTAAGAGGTGAAACACCCTTTTACTTGAGAAGGCTACAGCCCATGACAGCTATCAACACTTTGTTATAGAAATCACTTGGATAGAATGGAAAACCAACCACTCTATGCAGAAAGGAATTTGTGTGTGTGTATGTGTGTGTGTGTGTGTGTGTGTGTGTGTGTGTTTTACTGGAGATTGAACCCAAGGGGCATTCCACCTCCAAGCTATATTCCCAGCCCTTTTTTACTTACTGTTTTTTGTTTGTTTATTTGTTTTGAAACAGGGTCTTGCTAGGTTGCTGAGAGTCTTGCTATTTGCTGAAGCTGTCCTTGAACCTATGATCCTCCTGTCTCCCCCTCCTAACTACTGGGATTATAGGCATGTGTCACAATACCTGGCTAGCAGTCATTTTAAGATCAGTGCTTTTCTGCATTTCTACTTCTAGTTATCATTGAACATACTTTTATGTACTTCAGCTATACTTGCTTAATTTATAAATGAGATATTTCTGTGGTATAGTGATATAAGCACAGAAAGAAAATAAATAAGGTAATATAATAGACTATGGAATAATGTATTTATTATTAGTGTTATCTTATTAATATTAATCTTATTAATATTTATCTTATAATATTACTATTTAATATTTTACCTTAATGCATTTATTATTATTGTTTCTCTTACTAATATTACAACTTAATATTTTGCTTCATTGGGTTTTATTTTATTTTACTTTAGATCAAGTTTACCCCAATCATTTCATGAAAAACGTCAGTGTTTGAACCTACACATTATATATTGGATTGTAGATTGCTTTTAAGATTGATGCCTCATAGCATGCCATTAAGCATAGCAGATTAAGATTTTAAGTGTGCAGGAATGGCCAAAAAGGGCAAAAGATAGGTAAAGGCCCTCAAAACGGCCTTGTACATAGACAAAATGTGCTCACTAGTTTATGATGACAACTGTTTGAAAAATCTTTCACCCTGTGACCATCTCTTAGAGTTTTAACCTCCTGAAGCATTTGCTAAAAAATGATGTAACGTATTTTTGATAGCTTCCTGTCACAAAGGATTAGCCCCACATTTCAAAACTGTCACAAATTGTTTAAGTTATTCTCAGGAATCCTCAAAGTAGTTTTCCTCTAGTCCTCACCTGAAACCATACTGATAATTAACCATTGCTTTTAAGGACCTGAAGCAAATGGAGTGAGACTGACCTTGATAAATGTTGGGTAGTAGTGATAGCAAGCATGGGGTAAAGATAAATTCAACAACAGGGTAGGCTCAACTGTCTGATGCGGAAGCTGGTAGAATTGAAGTTGTCTGATTTAATTTGCAGTAATGGGGTTTACATAAACCCTGCTGGAAAAACAGCACTGAGTTGTTGAGCTTAAACTTTGAACTATTTTGATCCAATCAGGAACTGCATAAAGTCTTCTGCATTCAGTGCAAACCTGTCTGTGAACATTTAAGGAGGAGCAGGTAAGTTTTTGGTCACGTTTTTCTGAATTTGCTGAAAGAGTGCAACCTTCTTGCTAACAGATATTTTAAAGGACATTCTAGAGAGGGGAATAAATCTTGCATAGGCAAGGTGTGGGTATCCAGAAAAGTGCTTGACTCATGATAAATGCTCAGCAAATATTATTTGAAGAAAAGCTCTAATGGGTACAGTTGTGGATAGAGCAAACAATAAAGAGTGCTGGCTAACTTCAAGGAACTTATAGGAGATGTATAATTAAAACTCACTGCACACTTAAATGAGAGGGGAAAGAAGTCTTACGAGCCACTTGATTATTAATCATCAATGCATGCTTTGTGTATTATGGCTTTAGGAGTTCAGAAATTAGGAAGCCATGGACTATAAAGATCAAAGTGTTTAAAATAAGAAACAAATGTTTTGAGGGATTCTCAGGAAAGTAACCAAATGAGTGCTAAAGCTCATAGATCACCATGAGACAATTCTTTCTTATGAGAAAGAGGAATAGAATTGATTATGATTATCTTCTGTTACCAGAATGAACAAGCAAGATCACTCTGCCCTTTCCTGTAAGATTCCTGCAGATTCGCTCTGAGAGTGAGTAATGAGTGCATCTGCTGCTTAAGGCCTGTGTTTACCCTCTCTCTCAGTATAAGTCCCTGAATACTGATCAGGGAGATAGGTGTCCCTTTGTTTCCCACATCAATTGAAAGGATTGGCATTTACCTACTGAGATTGTAATTTGATTTCACCAGGAACTCTCAATCTCTGTCCAGGGAGCATAATGAAAACCAAAGGGTCAAAACACTCTTTGCCGAAGGTCTAGTCTGATCTGTCTGACCCAGCTTTGAAGTCTAGGATAGTTTGATATTTGCAGATTCCCACCTTCAAAACTAAAGAGGAAGCAATATTGAAAAAAATCCAAATGATACCTGACATCTTTGATAGAGAAAAAAGAAAAAGTAGTATCATTGGTCTCATTCTCTTGGAGCTCTGAAGTTTCCTTTTCGTTGTTATTTGAAGAATAGGAGCAGGATCTACTCCAGGGGCAAGCATTTCCTAATTTGGAAGACACGAAACAAAAGGGAACTAGGGTTTGAAGAGGCAAAGGGTGCCAGGGTGTCAGTCTATTGAAGGTGAGAGAAATGGGATGGACAAAATCACACTGGCAAAAATCCAAGAGGTATATTTAGGGGATTCTGAATGAGCCAAGTTGGCTGGTTAAGATGATTTCTGTAGAAGTATAATGGGATATGAGGCATAATAAATGGAAGTTGAAACTAGGCTGCAGAGGACCTTGAAAGCTATACTACAGAGAAGCCTATAAATGTCAGAACCATTTACAGCTTTTGACTCAGGAAGCAACAGGATCAAGAGGAACTTTTAAAGATTATTGTGGGGCTATGTCTGGATGAGACGAGATGAAAAAAATTGTGAGAATGGAGGCTCCTGTAGTTGCCAAATCAAGATGTGATCAGGCCAGGATTAGGACTGTGGGAATTGAGGAAGGAAAAAAAGGGCTGAGATAAGCACAAGAACCACCCAGGGATAATACCTGGTTTTGATAAAACACTGTATGTTAGTGTGAAGGAAACTGAATGGTAGATTTCAAGACTGCTTATCTAGCAGAAGGGTGGTACCTATTAAAACCAACCGTGGAGTTATTATCAGCTGCCTGAATCCTGCACAACTGATAAAGCCACTGAGGAGGTCAACCCTAAGATGCTGTGGAACAGAAAGAACAGAGACGTACTCATCAGTGTGCATTCCCTTTCCTGCTTTATTATTCCTATAAATAATTCTGGACCAGGATAAAATCCTCAGTGTCCTATCTCATGTATGTTCTCATCAATCAAGTCTTGAGCCATTGATATTTTTTCCACCTTTCTAACCCTTATTCCCCCCCTTTCTTGGCCTAGTCCCCTTTCTTTGAATTCTCTATATTAAATCATTTACAGTAGCTTTGTTAAAGACTCCTCTTGATACTACTCATGTTTTAGATACACATGTCTTTTTTAATGAAATGGAAAAAGACTCCCTTAAATTAGCTAAAGTAAAAGTTGGTAAAGTAGGAGAATACATGTGTACTAAAATGGGAACTGGAACTTGCATGAGACCATGTGCTCCCTCTGTCTCTAGCTCAAGGCCTGTGAGGTATCTGCTTCTCCCTGCACACTTACCTGAATCTTACCTCCCAACTGACAACCACTCTCTGATGGTTCCTACTTGTTTCTTGATCACTTCACCTTGCAAAAGGACTGGCAGGGACTTTTGGTCCTGTATTAACTCATGATCTCTCAATCACGGCTCAGATCACAAATTATAAACTTTTTCTATAGTTTTTCTAGGACAAAGTACAAAGTGAGAGAGATAGATTAGTTGGTCAAGTTTATTTTTGAGCCAGGAGAGAGTTTATGTATCACTGTGTAATCTAGATTTTATGTAGCATTGGTTAAACTGTGAGTTGAATGCCTTTGGATCAACACCTCATTTCTCTTCCAAAGAGATGCAACAAGAGAAGTAATGCCCCAAAACACATCATCACTGTATTAAGATCAAGGCTGCTGTAAAAAATTACCACAAACTTAGTGGCTTAAGTAATGCAGATTTATTATTTTATAGATCTTTAAGTTGGAAATCTCATATGGGTCACACCAGGTGTCACGTGGCTGCCTTCCTTTCTGGTGGCTCTGGAGGGCTTATGTCTGTATCTGTCCACATTACTGGCATAATTCAGTTCCCTCTGAGTATAGGACTGAGTTCCCTTTCCCTGTCCTGGCAGTCAGCTGAGGGTCAGTCCCAGTTTTAAGAAGTCACCCACATTTTTCACGTCTTGGCCTCTTCCTCCATCTTCACAGCCGGTAATGGCAGATAAAATCTCTCAAACAGTTTGAATCTTTCCTCATTCTGTCAGAGCATCTCTCTGCAACCACAGTCAGAAGGGGTCTCTGCCCTTATGGACTCACATAATGAACTGGGGCCAGCTGGATAGTCCAGGATAATTTCCTCATCTCAAGGTCCACCAGACTCTTAAACCATACCAGAAAATTCCCTTTTGAGTGTAAAATACCATTCACACACTCTGAGGATTGAGGTGTAAACAACTTTAGGGAGCCACTATGTTGTCTACTCCAAAAAAGTTTATGGCAGATGTTGTTTTTCTTAGAAAAAAAGAGAAGAGGCAGGGGAGGGCAGGCTTTAGAAGCATCTAGATCACAACAGTAGTCTTGGTTGCAACATTTCTCAATCGAGAAGACATCAAACTAGTCATTACCGTGCTTCTCTAGTCCAATCTCTTTTAAGATTTCTTTCATACACCTGCGATCAAGGCTCCTCCCATTCTTGAACTCCGTGTTGAACTTGGAGGCACTGCTTCCGTTTTTCTCACATTATCTAAATTAATTCACCCAACAATCCATTCACACAAAAATACTTACTGAAGTTTTGTTAAAGAAACTACAGAAGATGTAAGAGCTGAAAATATAAATGTACATCATCATCAACTTCACAAGTACACATATTTCATGAGTATTTATTTTTTTCTCTTCAACTAAAATCTTAGCATCATGAAGGGAGATTCACACCTCGGGTACTTTATCAGAACACCAAACCAAGGTACAATCACTAAATACATGACTGACCAAGTAATAAGAATAAAAAATATCAGTCTTCAATACCAATATATTAATTGTAATGATATTTAAAGCAAAAACTAAAATAAGTTAAATTCCATTGAGAATGGGGACATTGATGTATATATGTTAATATATATATATCTTATTTATATGATTATATATTTCTTATTTGTTTTATTTCATTTTCAAATTACTATGTCAGGTGATGAGAACATAAAGTTAGTAGAACTTTCTTATTTGTTAAGGTAACAACTCTTTATCCTGTAAACTAATATATTTCCTTATATGAAAGAAATTTTCCTGTCAAAATACTTCAAGGATGACCGACAATTGTCTTAAGGTTATGAAGTATAAACTGGGAAATTAGAGATAAATGAATAGATGAGTCCCAGGTATTTTGTTGTTTAAGATAATCATTTAATCTGGGCATGGTGGCACACACCTGTAATCCCAGTGCTTGGGAGCCTGAGACAGGAGGAATATAGGTTTGAAGCCAGCCTCAGCAACTTAATGAGGCCCTCAGCAACTTAGTGAGCCCTTACTTCCAAAAAAAAAAAAATAAAATAGGGCTGGGGGTGTAGCTCTGAGGTAGAATGCCCCTAGGTTCAATCTCCAGCACCATACACAGACAAACAAAAAAAGACAAGCATTTAATAGATGAAGGCAATATTTACTTAATACTGTTAAAAAGAATATGTCATTTTTTCTGATTAGAAAGGCTCATCTTTAGTCCATGATTCATCAGTTGGAGACACTAAAACTTAGTTAAATAATGAGGTTTAAACTTGCTATTAAAAAACTGAGATTGTTTCTCGACAAGTAGCTTTCAAACTAATTTGACTATAATCTTCTGCTACAGGCCTATTTTATAGTGACTTACTGTATATTAATATATAAAATTGAGACAAAACTTTTGTGAAACATCTACCCTTATCATACACCTCTGTAGTCTGTTCTTGAAAGACTATTTTTGGTTTAGATTTGTAAATACTGTTTGCTCATAAGTAAACTTAAAATGTTTTGAAAAGTCTCTGGTGTGAATCATAACAAGCATTCTTATTCATGTAAAACTGCAACTACAAAAAAAGCACACTATATATCTCCTCTAGTGAAAAGATCTTAGTTGCCAAAATAAAATGTTAAATCAGAGGAGTAGATTTTAAAAACTGAAATTAATAACATCTGCCAACAGAAAACCTGATCAAAAACTTCTGTTCTGGAACCATGACTCCTATATTCACCATTGTCATGCAAATTTCTATCAACAGAGAAGAGCTGACTTTATTGCCATGAGAATATTCTAAGTGTGTTAGTGATGTAGTAGAAGGATCTTTATTTTCACATAGCTTCAGGCAATCAGACAAACCTTCTTGTGCCAGGTATCTTTATTATGTGAAATTTATTTCTAGAAAATTAATTAAATTAATTTATAAATATATGGATAACTCATTTTATTTTTTCTAATGAAGAAAACTCTAAATGATGATGTGACCTTCAAAAAAGCAAAAAAAAACCTTAAAGAACACCAAAATGGATATTGTAATTTCATGTCACAAATAAAGCAATAAAAAGATATTAAAAAATGAAATTTGCAAACATCGGTTGCCTAGAAAATGAATAAATCAAGGTAGAACTCAAGGCAGAACTTGAAAGCAAGCCCAGATGGTTGAGAGTAATATCGTAAAGTTGTGTTTTCAGATTTCAAGATGGTATTGCATAAAGGGCACAAATGGAACTTTTGTTACATGTTGATTAATAAGTGGTAGATGAAAGCAAATGTGATTCATGACTTTGCTGTAATAACTAAGATTTTTTAAAGAATTTTGTTATAGGCAAGTGCGATGGAGAACATCTGTAATCTTAGTACCTGGGAGGCTGAAACAGGAGGATGGCAGGTTCAAGGCCAGTCTCAGCAACTTAATGACACCCTGTTTCAAAATGAAAAATTAAAAGGGGTGGGGTGTACCACACCACACACAAAATAAATTTACCAGTACTACACACAAAATAAATTTATTTTAAAAACTACATTAAAATTTTGGTAATCAATCAAAACCTAAGTAACAAATTATAATAATAAATAAATCTTTGGAAACAACTTATTGTAATTACACAAATGTTAATGGGACTAATTATACTTAAACATAATTAAGGATCTAAGCACAGAAAGTTAAATAATCAATAAATTTGGGATGATCCCCAAATTGCCATCTGCTATACTTCAGAAAATGTTTATCACATTCCAAAATTAAAGAAATAACCACATAGATGGTAAAAGCATAACTGTAACCACAAAATTAGTGCTAAATTGATTTATTCCAAGAAAAGAGGGATTGTTAAGACTCCTGCTCAACATGTAGAGAAGCACCATTAATAGGAATTTTTTTGGCATTTATGTTCATGATCTTGAAAAATCAACAATGCAGTTCTAGAATTCACATCTTCCTGTCTGCATTCCATTGCTGTCCTGTTTGGTCAGTGTAATTGCTTCCATGCAACTATGGCCAACCACAGTGGCCACCAAAAAGTTCCTTCATCCCTTTCATACACACTGTGCCTCCCCCGAATGCAGCAGTCCCTTTCTCCTCCCCTTCAATCCGAGTTGGCCTTGTGACTTGACATGCAGTGATCAACAGAACGTGGTGAAGTGACATTCCTGGGCTGAGTCCAGGCCTAATAGGAATCACAGCTTCCATTTTCTCTCATAGAACTCACAGACAAGGTTGTAAAATAACCTAGCTGGCCTTCTGAACAGAGCATGGAGAACTAAAAGGCTCGAACTTAAATCCCAGCTCACACATCAGCTCATGGTAGCTGATCACTGATCACATCTGAGATGAAAAGAAGGCCCATCAATACACAGAATCACGAGAAAAAAGAACGGTCGCCATTGCACTAGCCAGTAAGTTCTAGGGTAGTTTGTTACATACAGGAAACTGTAATGAAATAAATAGTTAACTTTCCTTATCTAATTTTAACTTTCCTTCAAGAAAATATCTAACTTGGAAGAGTAATCAGTCTTGCACAGCTGCAAGGCCAGAACCCAGAGAGATCATAATAAAATAAAATGCACAATGGTTTTTAATGCCATCTAAAATGACTCCTCTGTATTGCTAGACTTTCTAGGGAAGGCACTGAAGCCAGATATCCCTGCCAAATATGACTATTAGTCCACAACAGCCTGGACTCCATTCTTGGGAGTTCTGACATAGAATTCAGGATAATTGTTCATAAAATCAGGCATCCATCATTATGTCCCATGCACAGACCACTGATTCACATGGTATGTTACCTCCACTTCCTCTTAGGCACTATGTTTTATAGTATATGCTTTTCTGTTGTTTCCTTGACTGTCTGGAACCATCAATAAATGTCAAAATTGAAAGTGGCATAGAAAAGACAAAAAGTTGTTGGATCATTAAGAAAAAGTTAGGCTGTATAAAAGCATAATCAAGAACAAAGCATTTCTTAATGAATAAATGAATAACTATGTCCCTTTAAACATCAAAAAGATCACTTCATATGCTCTATCTAAAAATAATTCACTAAACTACTATGAGGAGGATTATATTCTGATCTCAAATTTAATGCTGACTGAGTATCCCTGTTCAAGTCACTTAACTTCTTCATGCCTCATTTTACTGAGCAATTAGAATGACAATACCTTTCCCTACATATATCACAGGAAATTTGTTCAAATACATGAGATAATATATATATGAAAGTGCTTTGGAAGACTACCTAAGAGGGTAGTTAATGACACAAGAGAAAAATGTAAGAAGCAGAACACAGGAGTTGGAGGGGAATTCAGAGGTCAGGCTATGCAACATTTCTTCTGCATTATCGTTCACCTTGGGCTTGACCTACATTGTAAAGGCAGGTCATTTCATTTTCAGTCAGCTCTAATTATTAGTAATGAACGTAAATAATCTGTGTCCTTGTCACTGCTGCTCTTTGGCTTTATTTCTTTACTCCAGAGCACAAGAGAGCATTCCTTTTTTTAACGTGTTTTTATTGGTGCATTGGAGTCTTACATCACAGTGAGTATCAATTTGATGTTAACATATATGCACATAGCTCTTAGTGTCCCCCCCCGCCTCCCCTCACCCGTATGAAGTACCAAGAATGATGTTGGTTTATTCTCACATGTACATATTGTTTATGATAGTAATTCCACTGATTTACTTCTTTCTTGCCCTTCCCCTTCCCTTGTACCACTTCCTTTGCCCCATTGAGGGTTCTAAATTATCAACTGGAGTCCCCTGTGTGTCCCCACTACTACTCCCACTCCAATTCAGTACAAAAGCAAGTGAACTAAGACTTGGCTACATACACAAAGGACACATGTTAGTAAGAACAGGTCTGTGTGTTCTCAGATCCTTTGCAGCCTAGAGAAGACAGACACCTGTGTCAATAAATGCATGTCCTTCAGTGTGGTAAGTGCTGAAACCACAAGAATGGGCAGAAACCCACAGAGAAGACAAAAGAGACTGGGAGTGGTCCATTCCTGAGACTATCAAGGATATCCTCAGAGATGAGGTGTCCTTCCTTAGAAGGACACCTTAGCTTGGAAAGATGATTATGGAGAAAAGTTTGTGGGGAAATGTTAGAAAGTAAGTTTTGAGCTGGGCATAGTGGCACACAGCTATAATCCCAGTACCTGGGAGGCTGAGATAGGAGGATCACAGGTACCAGGCCATATTCAACAACTTAGCGAAAGCCTGCTTCAAAATAAAAAATAAAATAGATCTGTGGGTGTGTCTCAGAGGTAGAATGCCCCTAGGTTCAATCCCCAATATCACAAAAAATTCAAAATTTTTGTGCAGAAAGCCAAACAGTAACAATCCTTCAGTGATGGACACCCAATTTCACCTTGCTAAAAATTTCTTATACAGTCTTTACCTTCTGTTACAGTAAATAATTTATTGATCCACTTTCCAACCATTCAAACTGCTATCATTTCTCTAGATATGTTACACATCTTGAAAAGAATAAGAAATAGAAAAACAAACTAAGTCCTAGACATAAATTGTGCAGATAAAGTCTTTCATTGATACACCCCAATACTTGCTTACTTGAGGAGGGAAGAAAGGAATTGTAGAAGGAATGTAGCTGTGATAATAAAAGAACCTAGTCTATCTTCAAACTAAACATTTTAAAGCATGGCTTTGATATCCTTTCTGAATGGCTTTATTTAATATTTCAGCCTAAATATAGAATTTAACATTTATTCCTTTACGTTTTTACTTTGTTTTCAGACATCAATTCCAGTCAAATGAAATTTACTGAGTTCTCATTTTGTCACCATGTATATTACTTTTCCCACTATATTTTTAATAATATTTGAAATCCTGAGAAAAACACTCACTTTCTATGTGCTCATCTAAATCACCGATTTTTTTCCATACTAAACAAATATTTATTTACCATTCATCACCTATGGCAGGCACTGAGCATAGACATATAAAACAAATAGACATGTTCCATTCTTTGTCAAAGGACTTTACACATCAGTGAGGAATACAACAGGGAAACAGGCAATTCCAAGAGGGTGTGGGTGGTACCTTTACCAGCTGAGCACAGAAGTGTCCCAGGCCTGTTGAGGGGTGAGGGGAGGCTTCTTGGACAGGAAGACATCTCATCTAAATGCCAAAGGATGCTTAGAAATGAGCTTGTGAATGGAGGCATGGGGAAAAGACATTAAAGAAGAGGAAGCCACATGCTGAGGGTTCGGAGCCTGTCAGGTGCTGGCAGCAGGGAGCAAGGGAAGCCTGGAGGAGGTAAGCAGGGCAGGTGTCTTTGGCAAAAAGGCCTTATAAAGGAGTTTGAACCTTAATCTGAAGTTCATAGGGAACAACTGAGAATTTTTTTATTAGAATCTCCAGATCAAACAATCCTTCCAACATAGGTGTGTTCTTCATCCTCAAAGGAACATGTAAATCACTGATTTTTTAAAAAAAATATTGGAGGAAGGCCATAAAAATATCCACCACCATGATCCTCTACCCTCCATCTACTAAATGGCACTCTCTGCATGTCACGCCTACTGGCTCCCACATTTCAGACCAAATAAGCTGTCACAGTATACCAGAGTTCCCCTAAGTCCCAGAACTGTATGTCTAGTTACTTCCCAGAAATTTACATACTCAAAAAGAACTCCTAACTCAATATACTGAAACATTGTGGTATTTCCCTTTGTCCCCTAATTCTGCTTTTCCCGTTACTGTCCAACTTGAATAAATACAATTTTATCCTAAGTCTCATCTAGAAATGATGATTCATTAATTGTTTTTTTTTCACAAAATAATAATGTGAGTCCCACATGATAAATGAGTTTAAAGTATACACAAGCCTTATCCTTAACAAACATCTTTGCCTTTTTAAAATATTTACTGGAAAAATCAAGCTAATGCAAATTCAAGAAATGTACCTAGTCAGTAAGGAGTGCTTATGGAATCCCAGGAAGAAAGGATGTTTCAGGTATTTGTGACATCGCCTAATGTCCTAGAGTCACTGCTAGCCAGCCAACAATTGACCACAAACCAAGCATGATGTGATTTTCTGACCTGGTATTAGAAGACATATGTTAGTATCACCATGATGATATTGATGAAAATTTATAACACCAAAGGGTTTTCCTGCTGTGAACTTTTAGCATTTTATGGCTGTACTTGGCATTTTGCAGTCCCATTAAATAATTAAGAGGGTCTTCATTTCTTCAAAGTGTCATTGCTCTAAGTATGACCCTTCAACTCCAGGCATAGCCAGTAGTAATTGGAATTTAAGTAGGCAAAAACAATGAAATCCTGCATAAATTTTCTTCTGTAGTTCTAAGATTCAATAATCTGTGACCTAATGCTCCATAAAGTAATTCAGGCTGAAAGCAGGGCTCTACCAACCACCTGAACACTTTCCAGTTATCTTTACTGGACAGATTATTCACATGATTATTTGCACACCAAGTTTCCTTTACCAAGAAAAATATTATTTTTGTTAAAAAAGTAACTTTAAAAATTCTACTTCCTAAAAGTTCATATTCAAAAGTCATTAGTAAATACATGTTAAGACATTGTGTTAGTCATCTTTTCATCTCTATGACCAGAATACCTGACAAGAACAACTCAGAGGAGGAAAAGTTTGGCTCATGGTTTTGGAGGGTCCAGTCCATGGTCTGCTGACTCCAAGGCAGAAATGTCCTGGTGGAAGGGTGTGGCTGAGGAAGGTGTTTAACACAAGGGAGCCCGGGAACACAGAAAAACACAAAGAAAGGGGACAGAGGAAAGATAAGCTCTTCCAGGGAACACCCTCCTGCCCAGTGACCTACCTCCTCCAGCCGTGCCCCACCTGTCTAGAGTTACCACCTAGTAAATTCATTCAAATGATTAATCCATCACATGAATTAATCCACTGATGAGGTCACAGCCCTCAAGATCCAATCACTGCCTAAAATTCCTACCTCTGAACCTTGCTACTTTGGGAACCAGGCTTTTAACACATGAGCTTCTGGGGGATATTTCAGATCCAAACCACAAAAGACCTATCTTTCTTAATCCTCAAAAGAGTACTCTAAAATAAATAGTATTAGATAGGCACAGTAAAAAGTGGGAAAGGCTACAACTCTGGGGAGAGTAGCATGCATGGTTCAATTCCTAGGCTTGTATGCTATCTGGCTGGGTAAATTACTCTGTACTTCAGTTTCCTAGTTTAGAAAGTGGAGATGATTGCCCTAGAGTTTTCTGAAAATTATGTAAGTTAATTCATATAAGGTCCTTAGAGTAAGAAAAGTGAATTGAAACACACAGGTTTAAATCACTTGTTGAAAAATATATGGTCAATAAGTAGCACTTCCCCGAGTCAGATAATTTCTGTTACTCAAGCCCAATTCACTTTCTCTACCACAGCTGCATGAAAACCCTATTATTTTAAGGTTGTAGTCAAGATGAGGATATCAAGTAGAGCCAAGATTACTCTACAGGTCCTCAGGACAGAAAGCATGACCTTCAGAAACGGTTTTATGGCAGAGAATACCCTTGAATGTAAGTCATTCCCAGTTATTACACAGAAAGCCTTTTACCTGCCATTTGACTGAAGAACACACCTTGAGTTAATGAAAACCGTTAGGTAGCAAAACACAGGTTTCTGCTGGAAAATCAAAATTCCTGCTCAGAAACTAGAAATGTTAGTCTTTGTGTAAGAACATGTTAGGAGACAAACCTGAGTATATTTTTGCACGTAGCTCCACTCTTGCCTGGAATATTTGCAGACTTTGTATTAAGACTAAAAAGGAGAACAGAAAAAGTGGTGCCCAGAAACAGCTGACAGATGTTGGCAAACAAGCCAATGCATATAACCCTTCCGAACCTCAGAGATAATTATACCCTTCACCAGTAATCAGGCATACCCTTTGCAGCTCTGACCGCCAGTGGACCTGTAATTGTGGCAAATTGCTTCTTTTGCCATGACACTGACTATTTCACGATACTCAATCTATGTCTTTCAAAATATTTTTAAATGAAACCTTACTTGTAATGATAATAATTTTGCTAAGTGGTATCCTTATTTGTGCTCCTGGTTATAGAAGGGAAAAATCTTCTAATTTATTGTACTGTGAAATCATATGCAATATCTCAGTCACTTACACATTTCTGTAAAATTTGTTTTGAAATTTTTAAAGGAAATTTCTGGGGAAAACTCTATGTAAGTGCATGTCAGCATATACATAGTTGTGCCAGATGTGCAGCTGCAATTATATTATCATTAATTCATTTTGGCACAAATATTTTATTAAGTGTTTACTCTTAGGTAACATTTTATAGACAGGAAAATAAATAAGGCAAAGTTTCTCTGTTAGAAAATTCAGGTCATTGCTGGGCATGGTGGCGCACGCTTGTAATCCCAGTACTTTGGGAGGCGGAGATCGGAGGATCTGGGTTCGC
>PVJS01028415.1:0-25519 GCA_004027185.1 Glis glis | reverse complement strand
TTCTATCTCTGCACTACACCCCCGGCCCTATTTTTTATACTTTATTTTGAAACCGGGTCTCACGAAGTTGCGGAGGGCCTCAGTAAGTAGAGAGAGAGAGAGAGAGAGAGAGAGAGAGTGAGAGCGAGAGAGAGAGAGAGAGAGAGAGAGAGAGACAAGGAGAGAGAGAGAGAGAGATCCGGGTTCGTGGGCTGGCCGTGAACCCGGATCCTCCAGTCTCCACCTCCCAATTTCTATGTCTTCTTGATTCAACTTAGGAAGGTTGTACGCGTCTAGAAATTTGTCAATTTCTTCTAGGTTTTCCATTTTGTTGGAGTATAGCTTTTCAAAGTAGTTTCTGATTATCCTCTGGATTTCCGTGCTGTCAGTGGTAATATCACCTTTTTCATCTCTTATTTTAGTTATTTGGGTTGATTCTTTCTTTTGGTTAGGTTGGCTAGTGGTTTATCTATCTTGTTTATTTTTTTCAAGGAACCAACTTTTGGATTTGTTGATTTTTTGTATTTTTTTAATTCTCTACTTCGTTGATTTCTGCTCCGATTTTAATAATTTCCTGTCTTCTACTAGCTTTGGGGTTAGACTGTTCCTGTTTTTCAAGGGCTTTGAGGTGTGTCATTAGGTTATTTATTTGGTGATTTTCTGTTCTTATGTGGGTACTCAGTGCTATGAATTTTCCTCTTAATACTGCCTTCAGGGTGTCCCAGAGATTTTGATATGTTGTGTCTCTGTTTTCATTTGTTTCTAGGAATTTCTTGATTTCTCCCCTTATTTCTTCTTTTACCCATTCCTCATTCAGCGGTGTGGTATTCAGTCTCCACATGTTTATGAGGTTTCTCTGGGTCTTCTTATAGTTGATCTCTAGTTTCATTCCATCATGGTCTGAAAAGACGCAGGGGATTATGTCACATTTTTTGAACTTGCTAGTACTCACTTTGTGGCCTAGGATATGGTCTATTTTAGAGAAAGTTCCATGAGCAGCTGAAAAAAATGTGAATTCAGTCGTAGTTGGGTGGAATATTCTGTATGTTTCTATTAGGTCCATTTGGTTTATGGTGTTCCTTAGGTCTGAGGCATCTTTACTGACCTTTTGTCTTGAAGATCGATCTAGTGGTGTGAGAGGTGTATTGAAGTCTCCCAATATTATTGTATTTGGATCTATGTGTGATTTAATGTCACGAAGAGTTTCTTTTATGAAAGTGGTTGCACCTATGTTTGGGACATAAATGTTGGCTACTGTTATATCCTCTTGCTGGATTGTTCCTTTTATCAGTAAGAAATGGCCTTCTTTGTCTCTTCTGATAAGTTTAGGTTTGAAGTCTAATTTGTCTGATATCATAATTGCTACTCCTGCTTGTTTTCAAGTTCCATTAGCATGGATTACCTTGCTCCATCCCTTCACCTTTAGTTTGTGTGTATCTTTACTTGTAAGGTGTGTTTCTTGCAGGCAGCATATAGATGGATTGTGGTTTTTAATCCATTTTGCCACCTTATGTCTTTTGATTGGGGAGTTGAGGCCATTTATATTCAGCGTGATTATTGAGAGATGGGTTTCCATTCCTAACATTTTGAGTTTTAATTTCTGTTTAAGGTAGTGTTTGTTCTTTGCCTAGTTGTTTGTTTGATGGAGATCACTGTTTCTCTGGTTCTGGTGTTTCCTTATTATTTCTTCTTTGTAATTAATCTCTTTGAGCATTTTCTCTAGTGCTGGTTTGGAAGACATGAAGTCTTTCAGCTTCTGATTGTCATGGAAGATTTTTATTTCTCCATCAAATTTGATAGATATCTTTGCTGGGTAGACAAATCTTGGCTGGAGGTTGTTTTCTTTCAGAGTTTGAAATATGTCGCTCCAGGCCTTCCTGGCTTTCATGACTTGGTTTGGAAGGTCAGGAGTGATTCTTATTGGTTTGCCTCTGAATGTTACTTGCTCTTTTGCTCTCGCTGCCTTTAAGATTCTCTCCTAGCCGGGCATGGTGGCGCACGCTTGTAATCCCAGTACTTTGGGAGGCGGAGACCGGAGGATCCAGGTTCGCAGCCAGCCTCAGCTCTCTCTCTCTCTCTCTCTCTCTCCCTGTCTCTCTCTCTCTCTCTACTACTTAATGAGGCCCTCAGCAACTTCGTGAGACCCGGTTTCAAAATAAAGTATAAAAAATAGGGCCAGGGGTGTAGCGCGGAGGTAGAACACCCCTGGGTTCAATCCCTGGTACCGCAAAAAAAAAAAAAAAAGATTCTCTCCTTGGCCTCTACATTAGTCAGTTTATTATTATGTGGCATGGTGAGCCTCTTCTCTGCTCCTGTCTATTGGGGATTCTATATGTTTCCTGTACCTGTGTATCGGCCTCTCTTTCTATGTTTGGAAAAATTCTAATATTACTTCTCTGAATAGATTATTGATTCCTTTAGTTTCAGCTTCTGATCCCTTTTCTATGCCTATTATTCTTGTTTGCTCTTTTAAGACTGGCTGCCATCTGTTCAATGACCAGTTCCTGCTGTTGAATTGTTTTTTCTAATTTATATCCTATGTGTTCATTTTTGGAGAGGTCATCTTCTAAGAGTGAGATTCTGTTTTCCATGTGGTCTAGTCTATTGTTGATGGTCTGTATTGATGCCTTCATTTCAATTATTGCATCCTTCACTTCCTTCAGAGCTTCTTTTTGATTCCTGCTTATTTGCTCCTTCATTTCTATCAGAATCTCTCTGAATTCTCTTAGGAAATCCTGTATCATTTCCTCTATTGAAGTTCTGAATTGTCCTTCTGGCAATCTTTGCGCTTCTGAGTTGGCGGGTTCTGTTGTTGTGGGATTGTGGGGGCTCATTGTTTCTTTGCTGTTCTTCCTTTTCATGAGTTCAGGTTTCTTATGTTTATACCTTTGTTGCTTTTGGTAGTTCTCTCTCTCTCACTCTGTAGGTATCCCATGTCTAATCTCTCTCCCTTTATATTTTCTTATCCTCGAGGTAGATAGTTGCTACTAGGTGAGCCTTAAAGGTGAATAGCCTTTACTGAATGGTTATTCTCACTTGCTTGGTGTAATGTCCATTTGCAGTCCCAATTCTTGGTCTCCTTCAGTGATTGGGACCCTTGCCTGGTGGTGGTGCCTCTCACTACCTGTGCAAGGACCAGTGCCGCTATTGCCCTTCTCACTGCAAGCGTGGGTCTCCGTGGTCTCTACTTGGGTTGTCCCTATGTCTCGCTCTATCTACACCTATGGCAGGTGTCACCAGCAGGGGGCCCTGGGCTTGTGTCTCTCTTTGCCTACAGAAGCAGTGGGTGTTGCCTTGCCCCGATTCTGTGCAAACATGGAGCTCCATGTTTTCCACAGAGAGGGCAGGTTTGGTTCAATTTTCCCCAGGTACCACAGCTGTATGTCCTGTGGTGCTCCCCGGGGACTCTACAAGGGTGCTGCAACCCGCAGGCTGCAAGTCTGTCCCACTCAAATGTCACCAGGGACGGTCTGCTTATCCACGCATCTACCACATCCCACAGCAGACCCCACTCCCGCCTCCGCTGGGGCAATCCGCTTCGTCTCAGACCCCGCGAGTCCCTGTGACTGCGCTGGGTGGTCTCCCCTGGGGCAGCTCATTGACTTATGGTCTCATTGAGTGCTGCTCTTAATCTCTGGGGTGGCGGTTGGGCTCAGCCGCTGCTGCAGGCTCTGGTCAGGCCTCCAGGCCCTGAGGACTCTGCCTAGCGTGGATTGAACTGCTGCTCGCACCCATCGCTGCTGCTCTGCAGTGCTGGTTTTAGAGGAGCTCCCTGGGTTCCTCGCTGGAGGCCTGCAGAGGCTGCACTGCCAGTTGCTGTCGGCGCGGTCTGATCAAGATGGCGCTGCTGCCGCTTCTGCCAACGCAGCAGTTCGGGTCTGTGTCGCGCATGGGACAAGTCGCTGCTCGCCTTCACTGCTGCTATTCTGCAGCTGCTGGCTGCACAGCAGGTCGCTGGCATCTCCATTGGTCTTGTGCAGGAGCCACAATGCTGGTAGCCGCCGGCAAAGTCCTGCCGAGATGGCGCCGCTGCAGCCGCTGTCGCCGCCGCCGTTTGGTCTCTTGAGTGTGGCGGAGCCGCTGCTCGCTTTTGTCTCTGCTGATCTGCAGTTGAACTCACAGCAGGTCTCCGGCTTCTCTGCCGGCGGCGTGTGGAAGCCGCGATGCCGGGAGCGGCCGGTGCGGTCCAGCCAAGATGGCGCCGCCGCCGTCCCTTAGGTAAGGCGCTTGGAGCTTTGTACTTCCCTCTGCCTTGTCTTCTGGCTCTGATTCCGTCACGTTTCAAACCCTTCGTTGTTTACTTCAAGTTTTGTTGCTTTTCTTCTCCTGTGGAGGAGTTGCTTTCACGGCGATTGAGATCCAAGTCTCAGAGAGATCGTAGCGTGGCATCTCCCTTGGTTGCCATCTTGGATCCTCTAGCTTATGTTTCATTTCCTTTGTTTCCATAGTTTTTCATTTAAGTTTCCTGATGAGTAGATTTATTTGACTTTAGTTTCTTAACTTTTACACAGTTTTCAGTGATTCCTGATTTTATAGATTTTTTTTTGGTACTGGGGATTGAACCCAGGGGCATTC
This sequence comes from Glis glis, assembly GCA_004027185.1. Lineage (NCBI taxonomy): Eukaryota > Metazoa > Chordata > Mammalia > Rodentia > Gliridae > Glis > Glis glis. The sequence continues at coordinate 20,965 of PVJS01028415.1, read as the reverse complement.
TACCTCCAAGCTACGCCTCCAGCCCTATTTTATTTTTATCTTGAAACAGGGTCTCACTAGGTTGCTAAAGGTCTCACTACCTGCTGAGGCTGTCCTTGAACCGGTCATCCACCTGTCTCAGCCTCCCAAGTACTGGGATTACAGGCATGTGCCACCACTCCTGGCTCCCCCCCAGTCCTTTTTATATTTTAGTTTGAGACAGGGTTTCAGTAAATTTCCCAGGCAGGCCTCAAACTTGCAATCCTCCTGCCTCAGCCTCCCACACACTGGGATTACAGGCATGCGTCAACACGCCCAACCCCGGCAGAATTTTTGAAATTCTTTGTCTCTTCACACTTGCTTTTTGCTAGGAATGTGCCGCATAACTGAAAAAAAGTACATTCTTCATATGGGATAGCAAAGTCAACCTACATTTCATGTCATTCTTAAGTTGAGGTATAATTTACACAGTTTATTATAGGGAACTCACGTGTAAATTACATTTACATAAAATGCACTGATTTTAAGTGTAGAGTTTGTCAAGTTTTTGGGCAGATGTATACATTTGTGTAACCACAAAATATATAGAACATCTCTACCATCCCAGAAAATTCCCTTGGGCCCCTCCAGGTCAAGCCTGGTGCCACTTGGTCCTCTGCAGTGATAGCCGCTGTTCTGACCTCTATAACCATAGATCACTTCTAGAATTCTGCAGGAACGCCTTGTGCAGGGTGCATTCTTTATGGCTGACTTCTCCTGTTCAGCTTTATGTCTGAGAGAGTCATCGCATCATGAATACATCAGTGCTTTTTTTTTGTTTTTGGTATGTGTATGGTACTGGGAATTGAACCCAGGGACATTCTGCCGCCGAGCTACACCCCAGGCCCTTTTTATTTTTTGTTTTTTTGAAATGGGATCTTGCTAGGTTGCTGGGAGTCTCAGTTAAATTGCTGAGGCTCGTCTCCAACCTGTGATCCTCCTGTCTCAGCCTCCCAAATACTGGGATTACAGGCATGCACCTGGTGCCTGGTTAGTACTTATTCTTTTTATGGATCTACACCAATTTGTTTGCCCATGTTCCTGTTTATAGACATCTACACATTGCTCCTAATTTTCAGGTCTATGAATCAAGCTACTAGAAATGTTCTTGTATAAGTTCCCTCCCTTCCCTCCTCTTCCTTCCTTCCTTCCTTCCTTCCTTGTTTTAATTTCTCCTGGGTAAATACCTGAGAGAGGAATTGGTGGGTCAGAGGGAAGGTATCTATTTAGCTTTATAAAAACTGCCAAATGATTCTCTAAAGTGTCTGTCCCATATAGATGTACAGGATCCTTACAGTGTTTGACATCTGCTAACAACAGCAAATGCTAACCGCCCTCAGGTATTAGCTCCTATTACAAAGCAGTGCCCCCCCAACCAGCCAGTATACTCTACTGATGTCCTCACATTCAGAACACAGGAAAGGGCTGGGCCCAGAACCAGAGGAGGACGTGGAGACAGCCTGGTTCCTGAGGCCTTCTGACTGCCACGGGCCACCTCTGTCCACCTGTCAGCTCTGGCTATGAGCACAGGCCTCTTTGTGTGTGGCAGGCTCCAGGCTTATCACAGGCCTCTTGTGGCAGCACAGCCTTCATGCCCGTGGGTGGAGGCTGCACAGGACAGCATGGGAAGGGCTCCAGTGCAGGTCTCCTGACCTCCCCAGGCAGTTACCATGACAACAGGCCCCTGGTATCCACTCTGAGGGAAGGGGGTGCTGGAGCTACCCTGCCCCACCTCTTGGTGGAAGAGATGCCTGGATTGGGGTCCTGGCTGGAACAGTCCTGGTCTTTGGAGGTTCAGGCCTGAGGTCCCTCCAGAAGGATGGAGGTGACAACAAGGCCCACCTTGCCTAGGGGCCAGGGGAGGGCCCAAGTGCTCTGGGGAACCCCCGCCAGCCAGAGGCCTGGACAGGTGCAAGAGCAGCATACAGGGCTCCTGCAGAGCGGTGGGCATAGCAGGCTGCTGTCTCTTCCTCCCCCTCCCAGGGAGGGAGCCCTTCTTGGACAAGGTGGTGCTACCCCATGCTTGGTGCTCGGCGAGAAGGGAGCAAGTCCGGGCTCTTGGCCTATGTCCTCAGGATGAGCCTTTGGGCCAGGCCTGTGCCTGCCCGGGATGACTGGGAGCTTTATCACTTTGCTCATTGGTCATAAAGGTGGCCCAGATCCCTTAGAGGACTTAGGTGACAGACGGAACCTGCAGATGAGCCACCAACAAAATTTGGCAGGGCCTTTGCTGTTTCTCTTCTCTACCCTCTCCCTTAAACACACCAGCTCAGTCCAGCCCCAGGCCTTCGGATGGCTGCCTCTTCTGCCAACAACACCCTTCCTGCCTGTCCTCTCAATGCTAGCCTCCCTCTGTCATGCAGACCTCATGCCACATGTCACCTTGGGAAGCCATCCATGGACACCCACTTGGAAGGTGCCACCCCCCACTCTAGCAGAACACTCTTCTTTAAGTCTGTATAGCATTGCTCCCCCTTATCTGTGGAGGAGACATTCCAAGATCCCCAGTGGATGCCTGGATCTGTAGACAGTCCCAAACTCTATGTACATGATGCTTTTTCCTATATGATTCGTGTCCTGGCAGGATGGAGTGGGTACACGGTTTCATTGCACCATCAGAACTGCATGCAATTTAAATATGATGCACAGCTTATTTCTGAAATTTTTTCCATTTAATATTTTTGGACTGTGGTTGACTATGGGTCACTGAAACCATGGAAAGCCAAACCATGGATGGCGGGGGGGGGCAGGGAAGGAGGGAGAGACTGTTGTATAACAAGCATCGCTCTTGATGCTCTACTGTCAGTCCTGGGCGTAAGCCCTGCCAATGCAGCCACCTTGTCAAGCTCATCCTCTGGCGTGGTTCGGTGTCTGGGCAGGGCTGGCACACCACTGTAACACAGTAAATGCACAAAAAAGGCCCTGGGTTACTCGTGAGCAGATCTGGGTGGGCACTATTACTGGACTAACTTTGTGATCCAAGGCCAGTCTATCTGTGCCTCAGTTTCCTTGTTTGTAAAAGGAAGGTAATGAGTTGGGTGTGGTGGCGCACGCTTGTAATCCCAGTACTTGGGAGACTGAAGACAGGAGGATTGCAGGTTTGCAGCCAACCTCAGCCACTTAGTGAGGCCCTCCACAACTTAGTGAGACCCTGTTTTGAAATAAAAAATAAAAAATAGGGCTGGGGGTGTAGCTCAGTGGTAGAATGCCCCTGGGTTCAATCCCCAGTACCGCAAAAAAAAAAAAGGAAGGTAATGATAGGCCTAATCTTGCAGTGTTGTTGTGAGTTTATGTGAAGCAGTGGATGTTGGACTTTTAGAATGATTTTTTGTATGTGATGAATGTATTGTAAATTGCAGCTATGGCCTTCACATCACCACTGTCATTACCATCACCACCACCATCACCATCTTCTCCACTATCATCACCACCACCATCACCATCATCATCACCACTATTGTCATCACCACCACCATTATCACCACCATCACCGTCACCATGACTACCACTAGCATCATCATCACCATTACTACCACCAGTAACATCATCACCACCACCATCTCCATGACTACTACCATCACCACCATCATCCCCACTGCCACCACCATCATCGCCATCATCACCATCATCACCATCACCTCTTTCATCACCACTATCACCACCTCCTATGCCTGCCCCAGTGTCCTGAGTGGGCTGCCATGTCTAGGGCCAGATGAGTGGGGACTGATGGACTTGGATCTTCCTGCTCTGGTAACCACAGCCTGCTCTACTGGCAGATGGCTGGGCCCGGGAGAGGTGGGGCAGTGGCTTCCCCACACGTGGAAGCAGCCCCTGGATGTGAGGCAATAGGGAAGGCTGCAGCTTTCTTTGGAAGAATGAGCCCCATGTGCAGCACTTTTGGCTCTGCAGATGTGATGCTTGTTGCCATGGTGACTGTCCTAACAATAACCTCCCAGAACTGATATTCCCCACAACCGCCCCAGCTGCCACCTGGGAGGGAGAGCCCTCCTTGCTTACGAAAGCGAGTCAGAAAGGACAAGGTGGGAGGCGGAGATGACACGGGGGTGGGGGTGGAAGAGGGCCCTTCCTGAAGGCAGGGATAGAAAGAGCAGGGAGTCTGGCCCTCTCTCAGCAGAGCCAAGAGGCAGCCGAGAGGGCTTCTGGTGTCCAGGACCAGGAAGAGTAGAGCTGGAGCCATTTCTCCATCCCGACCTTTCCCTCTGTGGGGAGAAGCCCTCTGGGTCTGGAGGCGGGAGTGGGTGGATCTGTCTGGGTAGGGACAGCTGGCTGCCTCTGGCGGCTCAACCCTTCCCACTGTCTGGTGCTCAATTGCTCTGACCTTTCTACCTTTGTCGGAGAGCTCCGCATCCTGCCTTTAATGTTTCAGCCCAGAGGAGGGGCTGCGGGGGTCCCAGGTGCCAACAGGAATAGAATGAGGACAGCGGCATAGGACACAGCGGGCCTCGAATCACACCTAATCCTGGTCCTGGACAGCTCCCCACTTTTTGAAAGGTGACCTCACAAAAGACTCACCCAGAGTGCTGCTGTATCCTCGCCTGGGGCTGCAGGAAGCTGTGTGTGTATGTGGTATGTGTGTGTTTGTATGTTTTTGTGTATGCATGTATATATGTGTATTTGTGTGTGTGTTTGTGTATATATGTGTTTGTGTATATGTGTGTTCATGCACCTGTTTGTGTGTATGTCAGTATGTGTATATAGATGCGTGCTTATATTCTTGTGTGTGTGTGTGTGTGTGTGTGTGTGTGAATGTAAAAGGCATCGGAGGTTCTTGGGCAGGGGTTTGAGTTCCAGCCACTTCTTGGCTGTGTGACTATGGGTAAGTCACCTCATCTCCCTGTCTCTCTTGTCACTGCATCTAGTAAATGGGGACAGTAATAGCACATGCCTCATACAACTGGGAACTAAATGAAAAACACGTGTGAAATGCCTATAAGCACAGTCAGTGTCAGCTGTCACTAGGATTCCAACGGCCCTTGGTCACATCCCGGACAAGCTGCCAGTAGTGTGTGTGTGTGTGTGTGTGTGACTTTGGGTAGCTTGGAAAGCGCCTGACTTATTGAGGGGTGCAATTCTGTTTCTTTTGCTTTGTATTCTATTGCGTAGCTCTGCTTCTGGATCCTTCCAGCTCAGAAAGGGCACCAGGCAGCTGTTGAGCAGGTGTCGGAATGGGCTCCTGGGGGTTAGACACAACCCCAAGGCCAAGCCTCCAGTGCCCAGCACTCTTGACTAAGCCCAGCACTGAGACAAGGATGGTTCTTCTTCCCACCCAGGTCCTGCTGAGACCCAGGCTAGGCTTCTGCCACCCCAGCGGGCGACTTCAGCTGGGACCCACACTTGCCTTTAGCCTTCGTGTCCCTCGTCCTCTCGATATCCATCTTCAGGTGCAAGCAGGGTCTGTAACCATCCAGGACTTGCCAGGGGGCCTATTCATCACCAGGCAGCCCATGCCAAATGCATCCTGGGGGGGAGGCCCTGACAGAACCCTCATTTGCTCCTTTATCCAGGAGACACTAACTGTGGCTCCCAGGGCTAGCCCCGGGCTGGATATGAGCTGAATGGGCCCACAATCTGCCCATGGGGAGCAGCAAGCAGGTCATGTCAGGGCAGCAGCTTGGCTCCATCGGAGCTGGCTGGAAACTCTTCTCAGAGCCCGCCCAGGACTGACCTGGCCCCAGCCTCCTCAGGGCAGGCTCTGCGGTGGGACACTGGCCCTCCCTGTCTGTGCTCAACTCCTGCTTGGTCTCCAGGGCCCCTTTCAAGAGGGGTTTGTGGGCAGGGGGAGCAGTGGACAAGCTTCTTCAAGGCCAGAGCAGGGGCAAGCAGCTGCGCCAAGCTGAGGGAGGGAGAGCGTGTCCCCTTATCTGGGCAGGGCAGCTGCAGGCTCTCAGGACCCCAGGTCCCTGATGGAGCAGCCCCGTTTCCCTGGTTCAAGGCCCCTGCCTTGGACTCCAAATGTCTGGGACCCCAGATACCCCAGCCACCAATCGTAGGAGAAGGGAGGGTGAGGAGGAGGGGCAGCCCCCAACCTCTCGCTCTCTCTTCTGTTGTCCTGTCTGCTCACCCAACATGGGAGGCTCCTGGACAACTCTGCCAGGAAAGGCCCGTGCATGTGATGTGATGGAGACCCGGCAGGAAGGGTCTGGAGATGTGAGGAAGGAGTCCCAGCGCGGGTGGCACGCGAACCACCCTGTGTGGACTCCAGTTCCCTCCTGCTGTCCAGGGCTGGTGGCCTTCAGGGCAGAGGAGGCTGGGTTCACTGTGTGCCTCACCGTGTGCATGCAAGCCAGCGCCAGGGGAAGGGCCAGTCAGTGGCTGCCCCTGCAGGGCGCGGTGGGTGCAGGGGCAGGTTCAGTGTGCGGGCCCCGTGCGGGCGCGGCCGTGTGCAGGAGCGGGGCGCGGGCACGGCGGTGAGTGTGCGGGCGCAGTGCGGTGCGGGCGCGGGTGTGTGTGCGGGGTGCAGGCGCGGTGCCGGCGCGGTGCGGGTGCAGGGTGCAGGGTGCAGGGTGCGGGCGCAGTGCGCGTGCAGGCGCGGGCGCGAGTGCAGGTTCGGGGCGCGGGTGCGGATGCAGGAGTGGCGTGTGTAGGGCGCGGGTGCGGCGCTTCGAGCGGGCCGCGGGCGGGGCGGGCGCGGCGGCGACGGTGACAGCGGCGCCCGCGCCTCCCCGCGCGTAGGTGTGCGGCGCGCTCCTGGCGGGGACCGAGCGAGCAGATCTCGCGTGCGCTCGCCGCGCCGCGCAGCCCAGCCCGGCCCCCGCCCGGCGCCGCGAGCCGAGGTGTCTCCCGCGCCCGCGCTCGTGTCGCCGCCGTGCCCGCGAGCGGGAGCCGGAGTCGCCGCCGCCCGAGCGCAGCCGAGCGCACGCCGAGCCCGTCCGCCGCCGCCATGGCCACCACGGTGACCTGCACCCGCTTCACCGACGAGTACCAGCTCTACGAGGATATTGGCAAGTAAGATCCGCGGCGCACGCGGGCTGGCCGGGGACCCCGCTGGAGTGGGACCCGGGAGCGGGGACCCTCCGTGTCGCGGGCTCCGGGCGCACTGCGGCCCCGCGCGCCCCCGGCTCCTCCAGGCTCCGGGCCCAGGCGCACGGCCCCGCGCGGGCCCGACCCCGGTCCCCGAGCCCGGGACCCGGCGCCAGACCTCGGCGTGTGCGGCCGTGCCCCGTGCGATGGCTCGGCCGGGCCGGGACTCGGGGCTCCGGACTCGGCGCGGCGGGGGCGGCAGCAGGTGTCCCCGGAGCGCCGGGCAGACGTGACGCATTTGGCAGCGGGGAGGTCGGAGAGGAGGGGCGCGCGGGGGCGGCAGCCGGGCCGGAGCGCCGGGAGGGTCGGCCGGGGCCCCGGGGGGTCGTCCCCGGCGCGGCGCGGCCCCCAACCCCCACCGAGCGCGGGCGGCGGGGGCGGCGGACCTGCTCCGCGCCTGCTCCGGCATGTGGTCCCATCTGCGCGGGGGGTGCCGGCGTGGGAGCCGCTTCTACGGGGGGGTCCCTTGGGGAATCTGAGTTCTGGAGGATTTTCCCCCAGATTCTTCTGGAAACAGGAATTTGGAGAGCCTGGATCGTCAGGGTGGGATGCGGGGTGAGGCGGGGAACCCATTGGGCTCCCGACTTCAGGGTCCTGGGGTAGGTGGAGGCTGGGTTTTGGAGGGTTATCTTGGAGGTGGGGGATGGAGGGGAGGGGCTTTGAAGGCTTATTTCAGGTAGGGCCTCATGGGGAACAGGTGCCCTGGCTCCGAGACGGCTCCGCAGCACGGGCGCTGTGGGGGCGGAAGCCCTGGCTCGGAGTCTGCGGACGGCTCTGCCCGGGAGTCGGAGGCCAGCACCCCTCAGGGGCCGCCTCTAGCCTGGGGTCGCCTCTGTGAATCAAGGTGGCTGCACCAGGCGTCCCTTGGGGCTGGCTCCAGAACTCTGGAGCCCGGTCTCCTCAGCCCTCCCCCAACCCTCCTGCGCGGTGGGGGCGCTGGCGAGATTTCCTCTTACACATCCAGCAGCAGATCTCCCCCCCCCCCTTTACTAAAAAAGCGTCTGATGAAACCTTGTGGTGGGCGAGGGACGCGGATCATTGATAATTGTGGAGTGCCCAGCTGGAGGAGCGTGGGGGTGTGTGCACTCCCGGCACGTGCGGGGAGGATTCGGGTCAGGCCTGGTGGCTGGAGGAGGCCTGTGCTGGATGGTAGGGGCTGAGAGCCACTGAGGCCCAGGGAGGGCCACTGAGGCACAGGGAGGACCACTGAGGCACAGGGAGGGCTACTGAGGCACAGGGAGGGCCACTGAGGCACAGGGAGGGCTGAGCACTCCCTCACGCGGTTTTGTGCTCTTTTCCATGGGCCTCGGGAGACTTAGGCCTGGAAGAAGCTTCCAGGAGCTGCCTGGGGTTGGAGGCCTGCAAAGAAGAGGTAGAGGTCTTCAGGTGGGGATGAGGTAGTCTCCCATGTGGCGGGCGGCCAGGGGGTATGGGGGTACTGCTGTCCTGCCCATCCTGTCTCCTCCAGGGCTGTGACCTGCGCTGTGGGGCAGGGGACAGCAGTTCCTGTGCCTCGCTCTGAGGAAGAGGCCCCTGTGGGGAGTCTTTCCTTCTTGGGCAGCTTCCTGTGCCTGAGCACCAGCCTCCCCCTGGGCCTCCCCAGACCCCTGCAAGGAACCCTCTCCAGACCTCCCCACTCTCCCTGTTTCTCCACCTGCAGCTCGCCCTGTGCTTCCCTGAGTTGATCCGTGGATAAGGTGGCTGTCCTTCCCCTGGTTCCGGCAGGGACTATTGCCACCCACACTGGGTGTGGAGACAGAGGGGGCGATGCCCATGGTAGAGACAGGTGAGGACTGGGGCCACCCGCTCCTCCTCTAGATAGGTGAGAGAATGCGCCCTCTCCAGCGGGAAGCACGTGGGCCCACGCATGCGCCGTGAGGAGTGGAGCCTAGTGTCAAGGGCCCACTGTCGCCCCGGGCATCCCAGCCAGGAGCCGGGGAGCCTGCTATAGGCACCCGGCCCAGGGATGGGGCAGGGAGTGGGTCTGGAGTCAGCACCCCCCGGGGGCCCAGCCGTGGGCACTGAGACCCAGCCCGCAGCGGCCGTGTGGCCGGTTGTTGACTGCGCTTGCCCGGGCACAGTTGGTGTTGCTTCCCGGCCCTAGGTGGACACGTCCAAGTTTATTTAAAGCTGTAGCCCCTGGTGCCCAGTCAGGCTGAGTCCCTGCTTGGCGGAAGGGCTGGGTCACAGGGCCACAGCTGCTGTGTGTGACAGTGACAAGGCGCTGGCCTTTCCCTCCTTTGCTGTCTCTGCTCCTCACCTTTCTCTGGAGGCCTGGGCCGTCAGTCTGCTGCCACTGGGAGCCCCTCTGGGGCCTGCTGGGTGCCGCAGTGTGTGTCCTTCCTTGCCCAGCCCCGTGGGGCTCATGGACACTTGCCTGGCGACCCACATGCTGGGATGCAGAGCCCCGTTAGCTCGGGGTACCAGGAACAGGCACAGAGCAAAGCAGGGAGGCCCTTTTAGCCTCCCTGGACCAACCGGCAGCGCAGTTTATTCTTTTATCGGATGGATTTTAAAAATCTAGAAATTCCAGGATTCATAAAGTCAACATTTGAGTCCCTTCTACCCAGAACGTAACACTGTTCGTTATTTTAGCTTTAAGTTCTGTTTTAAAATTATAAGGAGTAAATCAACGTTTAGTAACCCGCTTTCCTCTGACTGCCTTTCGGCACTCCCGTTCTTCCCCCCAGGCTGCTTTTGCACACGGATATTCATATCCATACTCATAGGTGGGATTCTTGCCTGCATTTTCTTTTCACTTTACCTAAAAACCCAGACCTTGCTTTCCCGCTCAGCTCTGGCTTACATCCGAGCGCGCGAAGGCAACGAGGTCACCGGCGGCTGCGTGGGGTCCACCGCACAGACACTTCGTCTCTTCTGCGCCTCTCCTATGGGCACAGAGACTTGCCGCCTGCCTTCCCCTTTACCCACCACGTGACCAGCACTGTGCACGTGTTTGCCAGCGCTGGGGTGAGGGTTTCCCTGGGGTTTATCCCTGGCAATGGGGCTGCTGGTGAGGGTCTGTCCTGCCATGCACACCCCAGCAGCGAGGTAGGGAGTGCCCCTGGTCAGGGGCTGCTTCCCTGGGGCAGGCCGTAAAGGGTAATGGGCTGAAAGCATCTCACGCTCTGGATTCAGGCTCATGAACCTTCTGCGTTTGGAGAGTCATTGTCTCCTCAAACTGTGGACCATCTCCCTAGAGGAGAACACCACCCATGAAGTTTTGCATATAGTTTCAGGATCCACAAGCCCCTCCTGTTCTAGGGAACAGGGCACCAGGGCTGTGGCCCACGCGGTCACAGCATCTAACATGCGCGGTACTGCGAAGCTTTAACTTTGTCTGATTTGAGCTATCCAGGAAGGTCCTCCTCCCACCCCTGTTTTACAAATAAAGAACTTGAGCTCACTCGGGGTAGGTGGGCGACTTGCCCAAAGGCAGGGAGCGAGGAGTCCCTGACCTCCAGCCCAGGCCATTTTCCACCCCTCCCAGCTTCCCAGCCCCCACCCTCAGATGGGCCCAGAACTGACCTTCATGTGTCCTTGACTCTACCCAGAGGCCCCCAGTAGGCAGAGAGCAGGTTGCATCCGGGCGGGCGCGTGGCCGGCCTGCTGGCCTGCTGGGGCATTGCTACCCGCTACTGATGCTCTCTGCCGACAGGCCTGCTCTGAGCCAGCGGGTGGCCTGCTAGGTAGTTAATGGATAAACTTAGGAAATTCAGAGCAGATCAATTTTTGAGTCTCCCTTGCTCGGAAGCTGTTGCCAGGGAAGACAGGGACCAGGTGGAGGAGGAATCTCGTGTTGCTGTTCTGTTTGCTTTCTCCCTTCCTGCTGCAGGGCTTTGCCAATGCCACCCCCATTTCCGCAGGCTGCCCAGCCAGGCTGTCCCAGACGCGGCCCCTCCCTTCCCCGGCACTCCCGGCTTGCACACCGCGGGTCTGGGCCACTTACCCACACTAAGGCAGACTGGGTCCCTACCTGGGGCTGGGTCCCCAGGGCCTGGCTGGGGAGAGGCACCTCCCCTGAGGAAGGGGTGAGTGGCCTCAGGCCTTTGCCTGCTGGCCTGGCTCCGAAGAGGCCAGATGAACCCTGGTCTTGGTTCCTTAATGTAGGGTAGTTTAAAAAGAAGTCGCACATGCTGAGGTTTGCTGGCAAGATGCGCATTAAGGTGCCGCTAGTTTAGTTACTATTTAATGGTATTTTTATACCATAACCTACTTTGCTGAGAGCTAAGAATATATCTGCATGCTTGCTACCGGACTCTTTCTTTTCTGGTAACGGTTGCTAGCACGTCAGTGGTGCTGATTATATTAACACGCTTGTTCTGTGCAATAGCTACTGTAATCATTGCTGGTGTACAGAAGAGGTAACTGAGGCACAGAAGAGCCCCGTCCCCTGGTAAAGGTCACACAGAGTCAGGGCTTGAATTCAGGTACTTTGACTCTAGAATCCATGTTCTGCTCCTCTTGGAAACTCATGAACCTCCGCTATTCTGTGCTTTAAAAAAAGCTGTCACTCCTGCCGGGTCTGGTGGCGCATGCCTGTAATCCCAGTACTTGGGAGGCTGAGACTGGAGGATCCAGGTTTGTGGCCAGCCTCAGCAACTTAGTGAGGTCCCTCAGCAACTTAGCGAGACCCTGTTTCAAAATAAAAAATAAAATACGGTTGGGCGTGTATCTCAGAGGTAGAATGCTCCTGGGTTCAACCTCCAGTACCAAAAAAAGCTTGCAGCTAGCTTGTGATCCACTCAGACCCCAGACTCCTGGGACTTCGCCTGTTCCCAAGCAGTAGCTTGCCATGTGGTCTCTGTGCCTTTCTAAACCCTTTGTGAAAAATGTCATTTCTTTTCATCGTGACTCTACGACTGCCAACACTCTGACCCCGTTTGAGACCAGCAAGACTTGAAAATTTGACTTTAGTAAACAAATTACTAGGATAATATAGTATTGTAAAAAAAATCAAGTAACACAGAAGTATGTACAATAAAATGTGACCTTTTACACCCAAGTTCTCACCCACCACAGACGCCTAGACTTTATTTTAATGTCACCATGAGGATGTGTGTGTGTGGACATACATACACAGACACATATGTATCACGTATATATGACTTTCAAACACAGATGGACTCACTATGCCTGTGACTGTGCAGTCTGTTCTGACACTTTTCTATGATGACCTCCACTTCAGTATGTCTTTTTTCTTTTTTTGTGGTACTGGGATTGAATCCAGGGGCACTCTACCGCTGAGCTACATCCTCGGCCCTTTTTATTTTATTTTATTTATTTATTTATTTATTTATTTATTTATTTGCGGTACTGGGAATGGAACCCAGGGGCATTCTACCTCCGAGCTACACCCCCAGCCCTATTTTTTATTCTTTATTTTGAAACAGGGTCTCACTACGTTGCAGAGGTCTCACTAAGTAGCTGAGGATGGCTGTGAACCCGGATCCTCCAGTCTCAGCCTCCCAAGTACTGGGATTACAAGCATGAGCCACCACACCCGGCCTTTTTATTTTATTTTGAGATAGGATTTCACTAAGTTGCCCCAGCTGGCCTGGAACCTGCATTGCTCCTGCCTCAGCCCCTGGAGTCCTGGGGATTACAGGTGTGCCACTGCATCGGCAGTCAGTCTTTTCTTAGGGTATGGCTGTCGGTTCACTTAGTGCAGACATGTACTCGTATCATCCCTATTTTTTTGTTTTTTGTGGTACTGGGGATTGAACTCAGGGGCATTCTACCTCCGAGCTATACCCCCAGCCCTATTTTTAATTCTTTATTTTGAAACAGGGTCTCACTAAGTTGCAGAGGGTCTCAATAAGTAACTGAGGCTGGCCACGAACCTGCGATCCTCCTGTCTCAGCCTCCCAAATACTGGGATTACAAGCGTGTACCACCATGCCCGGCCATCCATACTTTTAAAACCAAAATTTGGGACTAATCTTGTGAAGGGTGTGACAGAAGAAGAGAGGACCCTATGTTTGAAATCAGGGCTGGAGGTTACTAGGGGGCATGGCCGTGTTCTCAGCACCGCCTGGGTACTGGGCGCGTGGAAGTAAGTGCGTACAGGTGGGTGCCTGCTGAGGCCAAGGTCACTGGTACTAAGGAAGTCCCCGGTCTCAGCTGAAGGGACAGAAGGGTGTATTCTAGTCTTTTTTTCTTTCCAGAACTCCCCAAGAATAGAGCGGAAGGAGATGCAATGCCTGGTTTTCTTCTACTTAATAATAAAAACCTTCTGCCGGGTGTGGTGGCACACGCTTGTATTCCCAGTACTTGGGAGGCTGAGACAGGAGGATCGCAGGTTCAAGGCCAGTGATAGCAACTTAGCGAGAGATTGTTTCAAAATAAATAAAAATTGGGCCGGGTGTGTAGCTCGGAGGTAGAATGCCTCTGGGTTCAATCCCCAGTACCACACACACACACCAAAAAAAAAAAAAAAACCCCAAACCTTCTAATAAGGATGGTTCTCTTATATTTGCTCCTGTCTCAGTCTACCAAGTACTGGGATTACAAGCATGCATCACCACACCTGGCTTTTTTAGAGTTCAGTATAAACCGGGCACAGTATTGTACACCTGTAATCTCCATACGTGGGAGGCTGGGACAGGAGGATTGCAGGTTCAAGGCCAGCACATGGTAACTTAATGAGACCCTGTTTCAAAACAAAGCCGGGTGTGGTGGCTCACGCTTGTAATCCCAGTACTTGGGAGGCTGAGACCGGAGGATCTGGGTTTGCGGTCAGCTTCAGCTACTTAGTGAGGCCCTCAACAACTTAGTGAGACCCTGTTTCAAAATAAAGAATAAAAAAATAGGGCTGGGGGGTGTAGCTCGGAGGTAGAATGCCCCTGGGTTCAATCCCCAGTACCGCAAAAAAAAAAAAAAAAATTTAAAAAGGGGTAGAGATGTAACTCAGCAGTTCCTTGTACCCCCTCCACACACCACACATACACACACACACACACACACACACACACACACACACACAGAGTCCATATTGAGCCACCCTGCAATTTAGTAATAATTTGATAGAAAAGACCAGGTAGAGATAAAGGTGCAACATTTGCCCCTGGGAACCTCATCAACCCCACACCCCCCAGTCCAGGTGAGAGATGGGGCCTTTCTGATGATTTCAACTTTATTCAAAACAGTGTAGCCCCCTTCTCTTTCCTCTACCCAAATTGGAATCTGATTTACTTATAAAGCATCTTTTACAGCCCCAAATCACTTTTTTTTTTTTGCAGTATTGGGGATTGAACTCAGGGCATGCTACTGCCAAGCTACACCCCAGCTCTGATTATTTTTATTTTGAAACGGGGTCTTGCTAAGTTTCTGAGGGTCTCGCCAAGTTGCTGAGTCTGGCCTTGAATCTGCCTCCTCCTGTTTCAACCTCCTAAGTCCTGGGATGACAGGCATGCGTCACCACGGCCAGCTGCAAGTCACTTTGTTAGTATAGAAACATAAAAGTCCCTCATGTGAGCCGGGCGTGGTGGCGCATGCTTGTAATCCCAGTACTTGGGAGGCTAAGACCAGAGGACCCGGGTTCGCGGCCAGCCTCAGCTACTTAGTGAGGCCCTCTGCAACTTAGTGAGACCCTGTTCTAAAATAAAGAATAAAAAAATAGGGCTGGGGGTGTAGCTCGGAGGTAGAATGCCCCTGGGTTCCATCCCCAGTACCACACACACACACACACACACACACACACACACACACAAACGCTCATGTGTCAACTTGGTTAGGGTTAGAAACATTATCTGGACATATTGCATGCAATATATGTTTTATTCATATACACATCTGAATTTACTTGAAATACAAACGTCCTTTCGTGCTCGAGGTGATGTCTCTAGCTGCCTGCCAGGCTGTGGGTGGCTCTTGTCTCTGGGGCGACAGTCGCGGACTTGATTGGGGCTCAGCTGCTGGTGGACACAGTGCTTTATGTGTTGACACATGATCCTAAAATAACAAAAGTTACAATTCTCTGTTAAGCCAGAGACAAGCTCTTGTAGAATTCTAGAATGGATTGACGATGACCGAGCAATGACTTAGGAATATCTGGGGGAGGGGTGTCATCCACACCAATGTCACCCTTGCCGTCTCGCTTTGTGAGCAGTGCATGAAGAGAGGCGACAGGAGCAGCTCTCCCCTGCCAGGAAGTTCCCGGGTGTTGTGCTCAGCTGTGGGCACATCAGTGCTGCCCTCCAGCCTGCCTCTCTCACCAAGCGCACTCATGTGCTTAGGTCAGTGCCCAGCACACAGTAGGTGCTCAGTAGTGGCAGTGGCATGGCCACCCCATGCAAACCGGGGTCCTCTGGGGCCCCCTGATGCCCTCACGGTAGCGTGTGGGTCTTTCCACCTGGTGAGGCACAGCTGCAGGCTGCCAGCTCTCACACGCTGATCCCGAGCTGGCCCCCAGAGCTCTGCTGCGTCTGCTCATTCTGTGATGAGTTCTTCAGGTACTTCTGCTCTTGCATGTTGAGGCGCAGCCCGACTCTGAGTCCATGGAGTGACCCAGCCCATTTGTCAGGGGTTGTCTGGCTGGAGTAGAAGCAGGACCTGCTGAAGAGGTTGACCAGGGCTGGCACTCAGCCCTGGCTGCAGCGCAGAGGTCCCCGAGGCTGTGTTGAAGCCGCCCCAGCCCAACCACTTGGTCTGGAGCATTGACAAGCTCCAGGTGGCTCTAGTGGCCACTGCTGATGCCTCAGGCCAGACCCTCACCTCTGTTGCACCCCTCACTTTCCTGGTTTCCTCGAGAGCCTCACTACTGTTGTTTGAAATTTGCCACTGTTTTCTGTGCACGCATAAGGACATGAACCCCCACCCCACCCAAGTTCTCTAGAGCAGCATTGTCCAGAAGTGAAATGTGGCCATGAAGAGGAGCCACACATTTGAGTTAAAACTTTCTGGTACTTCTTGGGAGTCTGAGACAGGAGGACCACAGGTTCAAGGCTGGTGTGTAGTAACTTAGCGAGACCCTGTTTCAAAATAAAAATGACATAGGGCTGGGGTCCAGCTCAGAGGTAGAATGCCCCTGGGTTCAATCTCCAGTACCCCCCCATACACAAATTTCTAGTATTTAAGCCAGGAGTTGTGACACACACCTATCATCCCAATACTTGGGAAGTTGAGACAGGAGAATCTCAGTTCAAGGCTAAACTTAGCAACTTAGTGAGGCCCTCAGCAACTTAGCGAGACCCTGTTTCAAAATAAAAAATAAAAAAGGGCTGAGGGTATATCTCAGAGGTAGATTGCCCCTGGGTTCAATCCTTAGTAAAAACAAAAAATCTAGTACTTAAAAAACAAGCAAAAAGGAAGAGTAAAAGGAATTTTAATAATATATATTATATATATATATCCCTATATCCACAATATTATTTCAACATGTAATCAATGCAAAATTATCTTGCATTCCTTTTTTCGTATTATGTCTGTGAAACCTGTTGTGTATTTTACACTTAAGGCGCATCATTGCCTGGACCAGCCATAGTCTAGGTTTTTGAGTCTGCATGGTGGCGGGGTTGGATAGCACAGCACCAGAGTTCCAAGGTCATCCCCCTTTAAATTTTCATTTGTTCGTTTCCTTTGCGGACGGTTGCTGCAGTCTGGGTTGTCCTTGTCTGTTCTTGATTCTCTTGCTGCCCTGCAGGCTTGTTCATCCATTCCACAGGCTAGTTGCTCATGTAACATCTGCCAGGCATCTTCCAGCTGTTTGGGAAACAGTAGTGACCAAAGCAGTCAAGGATGCCTGCCCCCTGGGGTGTATGAGAGGTGGTGAGAGGCAGGTAAAAGACATAAAGCTAGCCGGGCACAGTGGTGCACACCTGTAATCCCAGTTCTTGGGAGACTGAGACAGGAAGATCACAGGTTCAAGGCCAGCTTCAGCAAATTAGCAAGACCCTCAGCAACTTAGAGAGACCCTGTTTCAAATAGGAAAAATAAAAAGTAAAAAGGGCTGGAAGGATACTCAGAGGTAGAATGCCTCTGGGTTCAATCCCTAGTACCAAAAAAAAAAAAACCCAAAACAGACTCAATGTGTTCTCCCTGAGATCAGAAACAAAACAAGGATTTGTTCTTATATATCTTATATATTCTTATATATCTGTTCTTGCATTTCTATTAAACATAGCACCAGAGGTTCTAGCCACAGCTACTAGGCAAGAAAAGAAAATAACAAGATTGGGAAATAAAAGGTAAACTACCTCTGTAGAGGACATGATCTTATATATAGAAAATCCTAAGGAATATACAAAACAAACAATTAGAACTAAAAAATGAATTAGAAAAGTTGCAGGATATAAGACCAATATATGAATTTCCATTGTATTTCATTACACTAGCAATGTTCAGTCTCAAAATAAAATTAGGAAAAACAATTCCATTTACAATGGCATCTAAAGGAATAAAACATTTAGTAATAAATTTAACAAAAGGAGAAAGATTTGTACATTGAAAACTATAAACCACTGTTGAAAGAAGTTAAAGAAGACCTAAGTAATGAAAAGACAGCCAATGTTCATGGGTTGGAAGACAATATTATTAAGATGGTGTACACTCCAAATTGACCTTCAAAGTCAATGTATTACCTATAAAAATCTCAGCTGCTTCTCTTTTTTTTTCTCTTTGCAAACATTGGCAAGTTTGTCCTAAAATTTACATGGAAATGAAAAGGACCCAGAATAGCCAAAACAATCTTTTAAAAGAAAAATAAACTTGGAGGACTCACACGTCCTGATTTCAAAACTATATAGCTAGAGTAATCTAGACAGTGTGGTATTGGCAGAAGGATAAACACATGAGTCAGTGGAATAGGATTAAGAGTCTGGAATAAATCTGTGCATCTATAGTAAGTTGATTTTTGACAAGGATGCCAGATAATTCAATGGAGGAAGAATAATGGTCCATTCAACAAATGGACAATTGGGTGTCTACACACAAAAGAACAAAGCTGAAACCCTACCTGACACTATATACAAAAATGATCTCAGAATGGATCATAGATTAAATGTAAGCACAAAACCCATAAAACTCTTAGAAAAAAAAAAGTGGGAGTAAATCTTTGTGACCTTGAGTTAGGCAGTGGTTTCTTAGATATGACACCGAAAGCATTAACAGCAAAAGAAAATTAGATAAATTGGACCTTATCAACATTAACAACTTTTGTGCTTCAAAGAACATCACCAAGAAAGGAAGATGACAGCCCATAGGATGGGAGTAATTGTTTGCGAATCATGTATCTGATAAGGAATTTGTGTTCAGAATATTTTAAGAATGCTTACTACCTAACAGTAAAATAAGCAACCCAATTAAAAAAAAATGGGCAGGAACCAGAATAGACATCTCTCCAAATAAGGTATTATACATGGCCAAAAGTGCACGAAAATATGCACAGCATCATTAGTCATTATGGAAATGCAAAGAGAAATCACAATGAGATACTACCTCACACCCACTAGGATGACTGTGAGTGTGTGGAGTTGGAGCCTCGTCCCCTGCTGAGGATGTGAGATGGAGCAGCTGCCATGGAAGACACTTGGGCAGCTCCGCAGTGTGTTCCGTTCCTTGCTTAGGGTTATGTCCAAGAGATACAAAAGCATATCCACACACAGACGTGCCCAGAGCTTTGTTACCCATAACAGCCAAAGAGTGGAAGCAGCTCAAACATCCATCATCTGAAGAATGGATAAAGAAATGGAAATGTTAAGCCGGGCATGGCGCACGCCCACAATCCCAGTACTTGGGAGGCTGAGACAGGAGGATTGTAGGCTCAAAGCCAGCCTCAGCAACTTACTGAGGCTCTCAGCCACTTAGCAAGACCCTGGTTCAATATAAAAAATAACATAGGGCTGGGGGTGTAGCTTGGAGGTAGAATACCCCTGGGTTCAATCCCCAGACCAAAATATATATATATATATAAAGAGAGAGAAAGAAACAAAGAAAGAAAGAAAGAAAAAAAGAAATGGAAATGTTAATCAGTACTGATACACACCACACATGGATGAACCTCAAAACGTGCTCAGTGAAGGAAGCAAGTCTCAAAAGGCCCCAGCCGGGCACAGTGGCATACATCTGTAATCCTAGTACTTGGGAGGCTGAGATTGGAGGATTGCATGTTTGAGACCAGCCTCAGCGACTTAGCGAGATTCTCAGCAACCTACCAAGACCCTGTTTCAAAACAAACAACAACAAAAAATAAAATTAAATTAAAAATAAGCCAGGTATAGTGGCACACACCTGTAATCCCAGTACAGGGAGGCTGAGACAGGAGGATTGCAGGTTCAAGGACAGCCTCAGCAATGCAGCGAGACTCTTCAGCAGCAAGACCCTGTTTCAAAACAAAAAATAAAAAGGTCTGGGGTATAGAGCTCAAAGGTAGAATACTCTGGGTTCAGTCCATACACACACACACACACACACACACACACACCATCAGATTAGATGCTCTTCAGTGGGTCAATTGATTAATATGTGAATTAAATCTCAGTAAAGATATTAAAATATATAAAACATGCTTAGAAAAAAAAGCTCTCACACTGGATCTTAATGTTCCAATTTCTGAGAAGAGAGCTTGTAAGTTAAAGGGACCGCCCAGGCGCCCCTCGAGGCCTCCCCTGGTCTGCAGGACCTGCCGGAAGGGTGACTCTGAACAGGCCAGCTCCTTGAAGCCAACTTCTGCTGTGGGGTCATCACGAACCAAGCACAGTGAGAAGCAGTCTTGTCGCCAGAGCCTGTGACCTGTGCCTGGTGATGGTGTCTCTAAACTTAGCCAGGCCCTGGTCTCTGCCTGGTGTGAGCTCAGGCCCCAGGCACGGGAGGGTCAGGTTCCCCCTTGGCGAGCAGCAGCGTCCAGCCCTGGCTCCCTGCGAGCAGGCCGGGGCGGGGTGAGCCCTGGCCGGGGCCCAGGAGACACATGCCACTCCTGCCCTTTCCAGAGACGGCCGAGGGTGCGTTCTACCCCGCGTCCTGAGAGTTCCGCTTCTAGGGACCCACCCGCTTCTAGGGACCCACAAGTGCCTTGGCTTCCAAACCGAGGCTTCCGCTGTGGCCTCCGACGTTCAGGGCTCCATTCTCCATCCCACCTGAGACTCCAGGTGGGTCTTTGCAGCAAGGCTGGGCCTCCCTGTACTCTGCCGTAGGTGGGCCTCGGGGTCCCTGCCCCCTTTCCTTCTTCAGAGGAAGCTTGGGCCCCTCAGGTTCTGGGCAGGGGTCCTTAAACAGCAGCCCAGCTTCTGCTGTGTTGGGACTTCTAGGACACAGATGTGGCTTCTCTGAAAGACAGCCTCCAGACCAGGGGCCAGGGCAGAGCATGTGTGCACCGGCTGGTCGCTCAGGACCTGGGCTGGGCGGCAGGACAAGAGGCGGGTCCCAGGCCTGCGTGATAATGTGGCAGGCCTGAGGCCACTGCAGGCTGGAAGGAAGCACAGCTTCCCAGGGGGCCCGAAATTAGCATGGCCCAGACTGTGTCTGCCCCTGCCCCTCTTCATCATGACAACCCCCAGGGACTGATGGCAAACACCCCCCATTGGGAAGCCCCGACAAAATCCGTGGTTTGGATGATTTTCATGGTTCTTCTGTAGCTGGGATTGGGTTCATTTTATTCTTAGGTTAATTTTCTGATCGATAGTCACAACATTGCTCTTGACCAGTGGCCGGAGTGAGAAACAGCCGGATGGGGAGGCACACCACTCTCCCTCTCTGGCAGCACGACCTCCAGGGCAGCTGGGGGCTGGGGCAGGGCAGGGGGGATGCAGCTCCCACATCCAGCTCTGGGGGGATGGGGCAGGGACCAAGCAGCCCGCCTCCACCCATCAGAGCTGCCTTTACTGTTGGCTATCATTATGGACTTTTTTTCTTTGAATTATTCTTGTTTGTCATCAGAGGCTAAGCTTTTTTTTTTTTTTGGTGTGTGTGT